>OX639996.1:93794656-94008734 GCA_951828415.1 Anomoia purmunda
GGATAGAGCCAAATTCGTTTTATTCTGCCTTTGATATACACTATCGATATTTATTGGCAGAGCGATAATTTTATGCTGACGATTTCCTTACGTTCATATCAGTAAATCGACTAACTCATGGTTTGAATAACAACAACAGGCCTAAGAAAATTTACAGCTGAAGTGATAAATTGTGAAAACGACTATTGCTACTTCTGGTATAGTTGCTACCTTATTGGCATTGAATATGATATTCATCGATAGTCCCGCATGTAGCATCGGCAAAGGCATGAAAAAAGTGCTGGCAATATGCAAAATTGAATTGCTGTAAAAAAGTTGATGCACAATAATATTGAAGCGACCATTCTCAATGAGAAATTGAGAGTCGAAGATTTTCTGGTTTTAAGAATTCCTTACATCTCAAACGATGATGAATGACGTTGATTTCAAATGGTAGCAGTTTCCGGATCGAGTTCTTTCCTCAATACCAGTTTGTTGCTTACATCTGGAAAATTTATGATTTTAAAAGGCGAATTTCTGTATGTTTACACAAGTAGGAAAAGTAAAAGGTATTGCATTCCCAAAAGCACTATAATAAAATACATGCTCATTGTTGGCGCAGCAAACCAAACCGAGAACGCTAGAAATATAATATACATATGTTACTCGATCTCCTGCTTGCTTGAACTAACTTTAAGTAGTTAAATCCCTTATAAGATACTCCCATTATCAGAGGGACTGCACGAGATAGCATCAAGTGCTAGATAATGTAAGGTTAAAGTGGCAATATCTAACTAACAACTAATTGAGCTCCATGAAAGCGTCAATGAAGTGAGAGTCAAAGTGCTTGAGGCTTTAGCCTAACAAAAGCAGGACAACTGAGGAGAATATGGAAAAATTATTCCATCACGATAGCCTCAATGACAATACTAAGTCTAAGCGAAATCCTTTTATATAACTCCGGTAAATCCTCCTACGAGATTAGGGAGATGTTGCTTTGTTAGCGCACGAAGCTCGCCCGACCTCCTACAGTGCATCACCGACTGGAGCGCCCTTGCAGTTCTTCATGTCGTTCGCTAAGCCGATAACGAACGCTTGTGCCTAATTGAATTCTGCAGGCAGACCAAAGCATAGCCTCAAGGGTGATTTGTCAAGCCAGCTCATCATGCAGTTTCCTGTTATGCACCCAAATCATTCTGATACGGAAATAATCAGAACCGGTCGAAAAAGAGATGATACCACTATCCGACAACTTTCGATATTTCTTTTAAACAGCCTAAGGTTCTGGGCCTAGGTATCAAAATAAACGTTGGTCTATCTTAAAAGTTTACCCTGGTGAATAGCCAATCGGCTGCCTTTACCTGAAATCCACTATTTTTGTTTGGAATCCTAAATTTTTGGCAAACGGAGAGTATTTTACAGAAAGTTCACTTCTTCCAACTTGCGACTCTTCCGTAAAGAAATTTAGCGGCCTCCCTATTCATCCGCCACTGCACCTAGTAATTAATAGATGCTTTTAGGCCGAAAAAGTCGTGTAATCCAACAGGTTCTCCTTCTCACTTTAACTCTCTCCAAAACGGGCTACTTTGGTGAACCGCACCGGCCACACCCAAGTGAATGACAATCAGAGACTTTCCACACTTACGTGGAACTTTGTATTTTAGACTAAATACCTATATTTCAAATTTTACAGCTGTCTCGAAATTCACTACTGTCTGTCAATACCATTTAATTATTATCATCTTCCCCAACTGCTTGGAAATGAGGTGAGATAGGAATGAGAAAGTCTTACGTTTTTTTTTCTTGTTGATTCCACAGTTTCAACTTTAAGTAGCTTGGTGAAGAGTTCGAAGCCGCCAAGCAGTCGACCACAAACAAGAAACAATGAAAGAGAAGCAAAATTAACAGAACAGCAAGAAAACAAAAACAGAAAAACGTATAATAACACATAATAATAAAATCACTAAGTAGCGAAGACGTAACAAGCAGGCCCGTCGACAAGAAAGCAAACAAACAAACCAACCATCTGATGAAAATTCAAGTAAGTTGTAACAAAAGAAAAAAAAAAATTTGATAGTATCAAACGAGACTTCAGCAACCGCCAAAAGTGGCCGACAGCCAAACCGCTAAGACCAAGACCAACGCTGTGATGAGCATAACAAAAGCGGGCTGTTCTCGCAAGGAGTAAATTGAAAGTTTTTACTTTCATTATCTGTTGTTTTGTTAACAAAATAAGGGTGTAGAAGTCTTCTTACTGCTCAGCTATCACTACACAAATCTCATACAATTGAAACAAAAAAACAACCTAGAAAACTTTTGTCGAAATTTCATTGCACACACCCATACACACGCGCGTGCAAATATTCTCGTACTCAAATTGTGTATGGAGAATGCCATGTGGTTTGAGTAACAAAAATATTTGTAGCACAGAAAATGCACTGAATAACCATTGCCACTGTCCTCCCTTTACACAATTGTTTCGCCCATTAATACGCTTGTTGCATTGCCATATTTGCACTGGTCACAACTTGTTGTCAACATTATTGTTGCATTGTTTTTGCTTTGCTAATACTCGTATCACTCTTCGCAATGTCTGTTTTCGCCGCTGTTTTACCACAGTTGTTGTTGCCAGCGCCGCTAAACTTTCATTTACCCGCTCGAACTTGGCATCGTTTGCCATGATGACAAATTCACCCAAGTACAAGTTCATATAGTAAATTTTTGCTATTTATTTCCATTCACTCAGTTAACTCTGAATTGACTATTTATTTAATGCACTCGATATGCAATGGTTTTCTTGTTGTTGTTTTTTTTTTTGCTTTTGTTTCATTTTAACTATGGCACTTAGCCAGCGAACGTCGTGTAAATTAAATAAGTAGCGCTTCAAATGGGAGTGTGTTTAGAAAACATGATATTGAATCATTGCTGCTGCTTTTTTTGTCGAGCGCAACAGGGCTTGTGAATGTTAAGGCTCAGATATTTTGTCAGAAGACATCGACGCGCAATTCATAGTCAAAATAAAGTGAACGCTGTAAATGGTTAATTTTAGATAATTCATTTATTGTATTCCTCCTTCTAGTTTCGCTGGAGATCTTTTACGCATTTGCAGCTCTCCTTACTGCACTAACTGATCAATCGGTTAAGCGAATAACAGAAGTTATTTATTAAAACTGTGTGTGACCAATCGTGAACTCTCTAGTAACTCATTCCGTTCATTAAGTTTTTATTATGTTCATTATACATCTCATTGTACATCTCACTACTGTGATAAAATCATAGTTATTGTGTAGTTTTAGTTCTTTTCATTGCTTTAGTCGGAGTTTATCGGTAAATCGGCCAAGAGAAATTGCAAATCAGAGAGTATGACTGCGAACCATTTCACATTATAGCGGCTTTCAATATGCAATTTATTCTGGTGGAATCTTTTATCATGCTCATCTGATACTGCACCAATATTTTCAGGAAAAAATCTAAGTGGCAGTCTAAAAATTTAATTTTGAGTAACATATTGCATCCTAGAGCAGACGTGTTAAGTTCTTTAATGATTTTTCGGTAATTGTCTGGTTTTGTATTGACAATAAATTTATATTATTTTATTGACACTAAAGGTTTTTGAGATACATTTTTTACTCAGGTATTAAACTTAAGCAACAAAGTTTAGGATATCTTCCCGGTAAACTAGTAGTTCAGCTGCGAGCTAAAAAATTCAGAAGAATTCTTACAAGTTCACCGCATTCAATTAAATAAAATCTAGTTAAGAACAAATTTCAAATTTTCTATCTTATATATATTGACTCTGCTCTTGGCAAAATGCATAAACTATACATATTTATAATACTTCAATTAAATCCATATAGTCGGGTTTCGGGCAAAACATATCAAAATATTTGATATTGAAAGTAAACAGTTTAAAATAGAAATTCCTAACTAATGGCTATAAAGTCACAGCGAAACCTTCGCAAGCGCATATATAATTCCACAAAAGATATCTACGACTCTATTCTTCTTTTCTTTACTAAACGCTGAAACTAAGTTGTATGAATGTATGTACGCTATTTATAATATTTTAACGTAAAAAACCAATAAAAACAAATCCCTACTTTCGAATATTTTGAAAAAATGCATAACAGAAAATCTAGGCGTGAAGGGAAAATTTATTGACGGGAACAGATTTAGAGCATTCAAATCTCCAGGTCAGTGTTACTGGTTTGTTGAAAAGTGGAAACATTCCCATTATTTAAGAAACAGGATTTTATTCCAGAGTATTTCTCTGCTGGCTACACCGTAGGCATCCTGTTAATCCAAATAAATTTAAAATTTTTTAAAAACTTAATTTAATTACCATTTCTGGTTCTATTTCACAAAAAGATTGCTCGATATTTTACGTAAGGGCCCCAATCGTTAATGAATCGTTGATATTTTTAACTTTTTACCACAGACAGTCGTCTCTGTGGCGCTCATAGTTAGCCGAAATGGCGTTTACAGCGTTTTACAGCATTTTCAAAAAAAAAGGACATTAATGCCACCGGTTCAAAAACTACACCAAGTTTTCGCTATCGGAAGATGCTTTGGCAACTATCACGTTCGGGTTCTAAATTATAAATAATCTACGGATACATCATGAATAGAAAAACCAGATTTTTGCTAAATGCTGCGCAAACATGGGCTTTAGCGCTCGAACTAAGTCACAGTACTCAGAAAGGAACTGCCGTAGTGGCTCCCAAAATTAAAAATTGAAGTTTTTATCTATTCTAAAATTATATGCTATAAAGTGAGGACTCCTCATTACAGTGGCGGAGCGGCAAGGAAGTAATGCGGAAAGGTTAAACGTATGAATTGCTTTTTGTAAATTTGTGTAATATAAAGCCTACAAAGAAACAGGTGTAGCTGGCCCTCCAAATGTTAAGTGCACCTCTACCAAGAACCCTATTGCATTCACCAGTGAGTTGGTCAGGCTCTTGGATTTTTCGAAGTTAGGGACACGAATAGAACATACACAAGATCGCCAAAGTCGCTGAGTTCTATCACCTTTAGAATAGCAGCTTTATTATAATTATTACTATCATTACTGTTGCAAAAATCATGCTCATCCTCAAGGGCCTCTGGTAAACAAAACCTCTCAATCTGATGGTAACTTAGACTGAATACAAACGGTGTTTTTTTTTAGCCTGGTAGAACTTTAAATTGAAATAAAACACATGAAAAATTAAGTATGATGTCAAATTCTTTTTTGTTTGAAAGATATTTTCATGACATTTAATACTTAAAAATATGTATGCTATTGTCGCTTCAGTTCTTGAACCAGTTGGATCTTGTATGGGTGTAGACTAAGATCTTTGCGCAAAATTTTCCATATTGTGGATGGACAAATTCCAACTTATTGAGCACGCACGGCGGCGAACAGAAAAATTCGGACATTCTCCAACACTATTACTTACAGCACCAATATTTTCTTCTGTACGTACAGTTCTTTGTCTTCTTGTTGGTTTCCCATCGACTAGGGTAAACGTTGTTCGAAATTTATCAACAGTTCAACGAATAAGCTGCTCTGATGCTGATGATGAAGATTATGTGGACAATAAAATTCACGAAGTTTGGCGAACAGAACACTGATTTTTAATGTAAATTTCCACAATTTGTAAACGTTGTTGCGGCGTCATTCTTTCCATGATGATTTGTCAATGCTTACTGAACAGAAATGTCAAAACAAAATGTCATTTTCCAGCTGTCAAGTGACAGCTATTCCTATCGAAAGTTCTATCAGTCTAAAAAAAGGCCCGTTACCTGGGGCCCGTCATCAAGTTTTGTACAATGGTTTTATTAACTTTTAGCGATGCTGTCCATCACATTCTTTTTATTTCTCTAATAGTTTTATTTTTTTATTTTCTTACGTAGTGCACCTTTTTATCTTCGAACCACTTTTGTATCATATTAACGTAAAGTGCTGTGTTGGTGCCATATCCAGCTTTGTATCGTACAACTTACGCGAAAGAGAAATGCTTTTTTTCTTTGTTTTTGCTTCGTTTTAGAGCTTTTATCTTTTATAAATTTTTTTTACCATTTCTCTTCTTAATTCTAATGACTTGTACATGTGTGACTTTTTTGGCGGCATCTGTTGTCGATATGGGGCGATTTTCCTCCTAATTATGGTTGTTACTTTCTTCTCCAACTGGACGTCTGCTGATCCATTTCAGATGAACTGAACCGTCCTTTGTGCAGGGGTCATAAGATGATCAACTGGGATTCGCCAACTTTTTGTTACGTATATTGGGGTTTGGACGAAATCCACACAATTTTTTTGCGCAGCTTTTCTTTCATTTTTATTTTTTCGTTGTTGATTCCTTGATTTCTACACCAGCGGGGAGGTACAGGGTGTTTATATTTCATTAACCGATCTACCTTGAATGAAATCTCGATACTTAAGTTAGACATTTTAATAGATTACCAATGTAACTCATATCTCAATAGTACATATGAATTAAAGTTTGACCAAATAATAAATTTTTAAACTATGGAAAATCCGTATCTGAAAATTGAATAGTGACGGAACGAAATAGATAAAATATGAAAATAGAACAAACCATTTTTTTTCTAAGAAACGGTTTTCTTTTTTTTGTGAAAGTGTATTTTTTCGAAGGCGTTGATAGTTTATACTCCGGAGCTTATTTTTTTTGTTGAAAATTGTTAGCTGTTAAAAAAAGTAAAAAAATAGCAAAAGTGCTCAGGCTTGATATGACTAGTAGAGAATACGATTTTTTCATCAGTCTAAAATATTATAGTGAAGTTTCCTCGAGATTTGTTATGACAAGTTAGTTAGTTTGAAGTTAGTTTATGTATGTATGTAAACTGAAACTTTCTTCTTCAATTCGTATTTTTTTAATATTAACGAAAAACTTGGTTTTATTGTAAAACAAAGTTCTATGCCCAGCGTTCTGTGGTCACTCTATTCCTTCCAAATTTGTAAGGTAAAAGCTTAACGCGCTAATTTCTCAAGTTTACTATAAATCGAAGTGTAAATAAAATTGATGTTATCGCCATCCTCCGTTAAAATAATATCTCAAACTCACACCTTCAAGTTCCATTGAAAATATTTATTTGCTGAGGTGTGCGGAAATTATTTACAAACATATGTGCCACATATTTGTAAATAGCCGTAAGTGTCAAATATATTCTAATTAATTTTACACATGGTAGACATTGTTTTTGTTTTGACCGCACAAGAAAATTATAGCATAGTTGCAATTTTAAACATGACTATATATTTATCGGTACTTGTTTGTGGTTACCTCAAACTGGAGCAGTAATTTTTTATAAACAACGAAAATGTATAGTTGGAACTTATACTGCCATGTCTACCTGAGTTTGCTCTACGTTCTAGCTTTGCCATAAACAACATTAATCACAGTCGAAAAGTTACTTAAGATAAGCGACGAACTGTTAGCTGAGTCAATTGGCGCCAAACGAACGTTGAATTATTAGCGTCAGAAGCGGAAGTTGCTGCGACTCAAATTAATGAACGCACTTAAGACGGGGCATACTGATAAGAGCCTACATATGTATATACAATTGCATGTGGGTGTAAATGTACAAATAGACAGATAGACTGAGTAAGTAAATTGTGTAAACAAAACAAGGTGGCGAAGCAAGAAAATCAATGAACTGGTGATGGAACTCAGTGAGCAAAGGTAGAGCGCGCAACGAAAGCATTGCGGAAGCGAGCAGCAAGCAAAAACTTGTAAATGTAGTAAGCAGAGAAGCACATGGATGTATAAGTAGCTTTACCGCATATCACATATTCATCGATTTACACGCTTTGCCTTAGCTTTTCGTGTTGCCCCTTATGGACAACACTGCGTATACGTAACCAACAATCGTATATATGTATGTAAATAAACACACACACACGCATATGCATATCTTTTTAGTGCGGTCAACGCAAGTGAGCGATTTGCAAATGTCGCACGTGACATGGCTGATGAATGTCGACGCCTTACAGGCGACCAGTGCCGCCAAATAGCCGCATCGTCTGACATTTCAAGCAACTGACTGATTGGCGGTGGTCCTGGTGGTGGTGGTTGTGGTGGTGGTGCATTAACCTCTGACTTGCCTGTCTCAATACTGCCGCTAGCTGCTGTTGTGTTTTGTTAATCACCTATCACTTCACACACACACACACACACACACACATGTACACACACAGTTTGATATTGGCGCAGCGTATTGATATTTAAGTATGTATTTTATTCACTGTGTCCTCAGTCGCTTCATTGATTTTCCACACCGTCATTCAAGTACGCGGAACGGTGGGGTATAGCAAATAGGTTGACTGATTTTTTTCGACGCGCATTAATTCGTCAACTCGCACACAAGGTAGTGGGGTAAGTGATTGGCTACTAGCCGCTTATTCATAGCATTTATTCGAAGACCAACCGTTGGCTCAACCAGCGGCGGTTGCTGTTAATTAATCAGCCACAACGGCAGGCAGAGTGACAGACGACTAATAAGTTGCAGGATACAAGTGACATCGAAATTGTTTTGGTAGGGGGGTTATTGCTGCTGGTATGGTTGTTGTTAGAGGAGTGTGTGTTAAATTAATTGGCGGTTGTATATATTTGTGGATAGGTGGACTGCTACTAATACAGCTGTATATTAAAATTAACATATACATACGAATGTGTGTATTTTTGCTCTTTGATGCTCTTATTATTGGGCCGGTGTGACAAGTTTTATAGGCGGCTGCTTATTTTTCAGATCCGTTAACAAGTATATCTAGTGTGAGTGTGCTAATAGGATTAATGTGCCGTATTTGTTTACATAAATAAATTTTAAAAAGTCTAAAATGGGAAACTTTTGTTAACTCCTAGTCACAGGAGAAGAGGACGATAGCTTATCAATGAAACACAATAATTAGTTTTTAAATTAGTAAATTTTAAATCAACAATAACTCTTTAGCTCAAGTCCAGTTTCAGTAAGGAAATTACTAGAAATAAAGTAGCAACAGTGCAGCGGTAGAAATAATAGCAGCTATTTGAGAGATCGCCAAATCTTCTCAACGGATTTCTTTAAAGTCTCCACCCGGGTATGAATTCACAACCTACGCCATGCTGGGCAAATACACAGCCAGTAATGCGCAGCGGGCTCGTGAACTTCTGTTGATTTTACCCTTTTACCTTCTATCCCACCAACACAATCCAAGTACGACAGTCTGTTGCTATTACAATGAATTTGTGGTTGTTTTAGTTCATTACCATAAATATATTTTATTATTAATATTTTATATAAGGCCATATGTTTGAAACGACTGTAATTTATTGAGCTTGAGGCCAGGTTTTTATTAGTAATCTGAGAAAAGAAGTAAAAAATGAAATATCAGCTATCACTTCTACCACTTTGAAGAGTCGTTGTTTTCTTATATTATTCCCTAATAAAAACCTGGCCTCAAGCTCAATAAGTTACAGTTATTTTATTTATTATTCCTATACAATAGGATAGCACAAATAGATAGCAGTTATAATTTCAACTGACTGATGTTGTCTCGTTTCCAAAAGTTTACTTATTAAAACTGACCTTAAGCTCAAAAATTACCTAATGTTGATTGAAATAACCCTGCATTCATAATATACGTAAATATTACATGTACGGCATATAAAAACTTCCGTTACTTTTCACCGTTATGCTCTATTGCAGTGTGCACTCGCCAGTGCTCTCTTTGTTTTATTGTGGAATAAACAAGTGAACAAATTATCGACTGCCAATCTGCGGTTTACTTTGATGGTTATTACAATACAAAAAAACGGGTCTACCAAAAAACAGATGACAACTACTATTATTATTACTATATGAATGTAAGGACGACTTCCTCCGTGGTGAGCATCAAGTTAAAATATGCACGGAATATACGGATTATGTTCCATAAAGATTTCAATTATTTATTTTAAAAGAATATACCTTAACGGAGTAGTACGTAAAACTACGTATACTACGAATAACGTAGGGGAACACTGTTTTAGGATTCCAGGGTTAATATACTACTTAGTAGTATATGGTGCTGCTTTCTTCAGGTCATCACGTTTTTGATCGACAAACTTGATGCTACAATATTTATCCGTTGTTTTGTTACCCATAGGTGTTTTTTGTAATGCGTACACTGTTCGTAATCTCCGCAGTATTTAATTCTGCTATTTTCCATTTTAAATTCATGGCCTATGAGTGCAAACCCCATAACAATAAAATGGCTTAAATTACATTGGAGGATTTTTATATATAAATAAATAGTAAAATTTAAACCAGATAAATTAATTAATTGTTGCTCTTTTTGATCGCGACCAAAAAAAAACTTGTTTTTATAAAATATGTGAATATGCTAGAGGCAAATTAAGAGCTATGTTCACTTTTATTGTTTTGTTTTATTGCTTCAATTAAAATTACAAAACTGCGGCCATTTACGTATGTGCGAATTTTTGAGAATATTTAGATTCGAAAACAAATACCTTCCACAATGTGAAAATTTTTCTTTCTCTCGGGTTGGTAGGGCTGGATGTTGACGTTTTTATGAAATAATTTTGGTCACAAAATTTCCTTATTCTTCCATAAAAATTGTTCACCATACTTTTTCTTAAATTCAGGATTGTAGGCCAGAACATGGAGAAAGGCTGCATAAGGATATTTGCAGAATTTGAAAGCGACACCAGTACAAATTTAGTTTCCGTATGTTGAGAAATTTTTGTTGCTCGCTTCAAGCCAAATACTTGAGAAAACCATTCATTTTGGTTAAAAAAATATTATTTCACCCTGCTTGAAAGGCAGAAGATAAAAGAGAAGCTATTATTTTTAAGTTGTAATTCATATAAAGTTCAGTAGTTTTTCATAAAATATAAATATCGCAAAAAAGATGTAGGTACCAAATTCATCCAACACTCGTTTTCTACTTTAAGGAGTCAAAATAGAAAACACGCGTGCACCTAAGTGCGCGACCCAAAAATAAACTTCTGTGCCGACTTTTCGAAGAGATATATTAGTAATACTAAATACGCGGGAGAATTTTTTTTAGTTTTAATAATAATAAATGAAAATAGTAAAAAACTAGAAGTAGCATTAATAACAATAGGAGTAGAAACTAGTAAAACCAGAAGTTGAAATTAGTCAAAAAAATAGTAGTACCTAGTAGGATTATTACCGAAAATGGTAGTAGAAGATAGTAAGTAGTTGGAGTAATTAATATGAGTGTTAGTAAAAATAGCAGGAGAAATTAGTAAAAATAGTAGTAGACATTAATAAAAGTAGAAGTAGTGATTAGTGGTAGCATTAGTAAAAATATTAGTAGTAATTTTTAGTAGCATTAGTAGTACAAATTAGTAAAAATAGTCGTAGAAATTATTGAAAAATGTAGTTGTATTAGTAAAAATAGTAACAGTAGTAAACGTAGTGATAGTAGTAGTAATTAGTAGTGGTAGTAGTAGTAGTAGTAGTAGTAGTAGTAATTGTAGCAGTTGTTGTGGTGAACCTGTTCCGAACTACTGAAATGGTGCCGAAATATCTAGCCCAAAAATCGTGTAGAAAAGGTCTAGAACTTGTCCACAAATTGTCCTGAATTATTGTCGAAATGGTCCCGAGCTAGATACATATGTATGTAGTTACTGACGGACATACATACATACATACGCATTGATGGTCGCTACCTCAGTTTGTGTGTATGTTTTTTTCTCATAAAAGGGTCATGTGGTGTCTTCATGACGCGACTTGAGTGGCGCGATGTAAAAGGAGGCTGCTAAGAGAGTTTTTGTCTAAATAAATAATACAGGGAAAGTGCAAGCGATAGGTAGAGGTCAGTTTTTTCGATCATCGATTTTGTCATCGATTTAACCCTGCAAAGATAACATTCGTCGCAGATGACAACTTAGTCTTCGGTATAGCCTGCCGCTTTTTTATCAGCATATACGAGATTTCTCATGGAAACAGAAGACTGCTAATATACATTAATTTTTCATAAGAAGTTTAGTAATTTATGTTTAAAGCTATTTAAAATACACAAACTTATAATAAGATTGCATTTAGTTTTAGGGAACTAATCCAAACCTATGAAATTACTAGAGTATTTACATAACTGTTAGGCACTAGGTAAAGTAACATTAACATATTTTGTCATATGGTTACCCTTCTCGGGTAAATAACTAAGGTGTATATCAAAAATCGAACCCATTTCTTTTTTTAACAGTAACATAGCAGCGCACACAACTTGCCACTTAATTCTCGTTCATATCACGTACAAATTGACGAAGTAAACAAATAAGCGAAAATCACTATAAGTCCCATTTGGGACCTACAGCCGAAAATTTTTATTTACCCAAACATTCATATGATTTTATTACACCATATACTAGCAAACATGATTATATAGATGTTTTGTATGTACATACATAAATATAAACTCGAGGGAAACAATGCCTACATAGACAAAAGAAAAATCAGTTCGCTCAGTGATTTGTTAATTTCTTGGTTTACTTTGGCTGCTCAGATTTATAAATAAATCTCAAAAGAAACCTCCATCACCAAATGTAAGTAAAAAGCTGAGAAGTAAACTAGAAAAAAATAATAGAACTACTAAAAATGCGACTAAATAAATAAGGGGCAGGTATAATAAAAGCAACCGCAAAAAAGTACATAAAATAAAACAAAGCAAACTGTGGAGAAAATAAGCTTGGCAAAAAAGGTTATACATAAAAATTACAATCTGAAGGCTGAGTGGGCAAACCAGCGTTAAGCCTGGTTTTTTTTAGAATTAAAGAATGCCATAATGACCATCTTATAGCATGGCGCAAAAGTGCAAAAGGCAAAACTTGCATTGTACTGATGGAATTTCTTCTTTGATCAAAGGAAAAAATGTGGGATATTGAATACGTTTTTGGTATACGAGTATTAAAACTTTATTGTGATAATATCTTCTTTTTTTTTAATTTACGACCATGAAATAAAACTTTTAGAAGCAGTTAAAATGAATAAGTGGAAGAACACACTTTCCAATTATAATCGATAAAGTTTAGAGACACTAATTTTTCGTTTTTTTAAAGATGCGCCATATACTACGATAGTGTGTCCGGGCTTTAAGCATTTGAAGTGGATAGAGAAGGTGTTCATTATGAAAGTCAGTGGAGCACTTCGGATCACCCCTAAACTTAACGCACCAATATCCAGGCAGAAGATCAGCATCTGAATGTTAAGTTCGATGAATTTTTTGGCGCATGGTTAGTTGTATTGGAAAGCCGAAGGGAATGTAGTCGGACAGAAGTAGAGCTATACAGCATTTTTTCTGGTTGGAGGAAAAATACTCGATACTGAGCTAACCGATTGTTTTTGACCAATCATTGTTGACTAACCATTATTTTTCCAATAAAGACAGTTGGTTTCTTTTTTGGAAAAAGCAAAAACTACAAGATATAACGGGTTAAATTTTTAAAGGCTACGCACCAATACAATACCACTTAGTGGTTTAAGTTTCGAACAGATCACGATGCTATTTACGTTCGAGTAAGACTTTTTTCCTTGTTTTTTGGATTTCTATACCGGCTTCAATTGGTATATTTCATTTTCGTATGTGCATACAATTATATTTTCAGTAAGCCCCTATTTTCTTAGGATCTCTAATGGGGATTTCACAGAAATCAGATTTTGGCAACCGAATGTTATAGAAAGCTCGGTACAGGGGCGGACTGGGCCACCGGACAACCGGGTAAATGCCCGGTAGGCCCCCCCCCCCTCTTTGGCAGCAAAAATTTTTCCAAACACAAGAAAAAACTCCGTAAAGGCCCTGCAGTACTAGTTAACTGTATATATACTCTCGCATAGTTATTTCCAAATTTTTATATAAGGCCTCACCCTTTAACATGAGAATTGAAAATAAAACTCTGATCAACACCTTATATTTTAACCCGAGAGATTCTATATATGACTACAGGTTTTACATATATATTGAGTTATTGAATAGGAAGCAATTGGGGCCTAAGAATAGAGGCCCCCGAAAAACTCTGAGATAACTCAAACTGAATATTCCGTCAAAATGTATATATTCTAGTATTTTTGAGTTTCGAATTTCTGAGGTCCTGAGATGTTTGGAGCCCCACTCTTGTGGAAACTTATTAGAGTTTTGATATGAGACTTCCGTCGTGACTGTTTCATGGCCTTAAAGATAAAATTATATAGAGTTTTCGAACACTGATTTGTCTAGGCTTCAAACACATAACATATATAAAAAATCGTTTGAGGAATACCATGACACAAGACCACCTAAAAACTGCTATGCTCATGTCTGTGGAGTTCCCTGTTTTGAAAGAAATTCGTAACAACGATATAATTGATTCACTGGCAAATAAGAGTAATTTGTTGCAAAACCTTTTGCTAACTTGAGTAAGTCGAAAGTTGTTTTCAATGTACATTTAGTTAATCAGTGTCATCGTAACTAAACAAAACTTTTGTAACTATAAACTTATAAAAAATATAGCCTAAAAATGGTTATTCAATAAACTTTCCTAACATTTACAGTTACCACGAGAAAGACCAATTTTTCCTATAACTTGTAGCAATTAAACGTATATCTAACATAAAATTATTTAGCTAGAATGTTAGAAATAAACCGAAAGTTAAATTCTATTTAAAGATTGATTTCGTACTTATTCAGGATCGGCGCTAAAATGAAAGTCTAGCATCTTTGCTTTACTAATTTCTGTAAACAATGTCCGCGTAATAAATCCAGGTTCATTGTTCAATGTACTTCACCAGACTAAGTTTTATATGCCAAGCAAGTAAGAGAATTTACTAGCGGTTTATGAAAAATGTTGTGTATTCAGCTCTTGCTTACCATTACTTCGTTTTTCGAATATTGGTCACTTTCCATCTACCATCCCATTTGTGTAAAAAGGATCTAAATATATGCTGATAATTTGAGATAACTTATACTCTGCTAATGGAATACAATTAGGATAACATATTGTCCTCCACTGAGGTTTCTTAATCCTATAATATTTTCAAAAATTTAATGTTTGATTTTTTTTTTAAATAGCGTTCCGATAATAAAGAGAAGGCCGTACCATCTTTCGTGGTAAAAATATAACTTGGGAAAGTTTAAGAACCTTAAAAAGTTTAAATCAACTGGTAGCCGAATTTATTTATTTGACTTATTTTACTGATTTCATTGATTTTATGAAGTTTCATTGATGATTGAAAATTTCGTTCCCTTAGCCGTATTTACAAAGGTGGTAGTAGGAATGATGTTTTGAATTGCAGACCCATTAGAAAAATATCAACTGTTTCGAAACTGATTGAAAGCATCCTTAAAGACAAAATGTATTTTGCGTCTAAGATTTTGATTTGGCGAATCACCATGGTTTCTTTTTTTTCAAACAGATATTCAGTCTCTTATCCTGCAATATTTAGTGAAAATTATATTGCGTATTTTTCTGCTGTTTTAAACGTTGACAATGTCTACACAGATTTTGCTAAAGCTTCTGATAAAGTTTCACATTCTTTGTTGATTTATAAGCTGTCCTGCATGGGCTTTCATTTAGCTTTTTTTCAAATGCATTGAATCATATTTATATAAATGAAATTGTGTGGAAACGGTTGACGGCATTTCGCCTGATTCTTTGTTTGCCTCCTCTGGGGTTCCCCAAGGGAGTGTACTAGATCCGTTGCTAATTGTTTTGTTTATAAATGCTATAAGTAACTGCTTTAGATTTACTAAATTTTTGCCCTACGATGACGATTTAAAAGTATTTTCGAAAATTAAGAAGTCGGACTATTCGTGTATGCTTCAAAACTACATTGATAGCTTGCGTCTATGGTGCGTTAATTCTTATTTTCATTTAAACATCGAAAAATGCTTTAAAGTTACGTATTCGAAAGCTCTTCATATCGACGTCTTATAGCATTTCTCATTCTTTGTTAAAAAGTTTGGATGAGATTAAAAATCTTGACGCATGTTTTCTCATAATATACATAGTAGTTATATTATTTCGAAATCTTACTCGGTTTTAGGGTTTGTGAGATGAAATAGTTGAAAATTTCCCAACCCATTTACTCTTAAATTATTATATACGGCATTTGTTCCGTCCTCTTTTAAAAAAACTTGTTGCATCTGGAGGCCAAGCCATCAAAATTATATAAATAAGATGGCAAATGAATTAGCTTGAGGTAAATTTTTCGAGCAAGCAGAATAGAGTGCGTGTATCTCTGGCAAGCTGCAAACTACTCCCATAATAATTTGGTTCCGCTGGTGTCATGTCTCTGACCGCTGATGGACTGCAAGCACTCGGAGGAACTTGTAAAGCTATACATCTTGATACTGACAGGAATACTGGATGGGACGTATTAGATTATTGATATGACTTCTATATCTTGTTATAGCTGTTTAGAGGTTGATAAGCGACTATGTGGAGTAATCTACACCACTCGTTATAGGCCTTATATTTGTCAATTAGTATACATATAATAATTCGTAAGTACTCTACAGGTAATGAACTACGATCGCATGTTATTTCAGATATCCTTCAACCATCCCATCTTACCTTGCCATCCATATCAGCATTCTCAACTTCCTGCAGACTAATGCCTACTGTATGTGCAATGTTGTGCCAAATTGCCTGCCAAGAACTAGAAATATATAGCCTCCGTTTTTTTACAACAATTCAAGTCAATATTGTGGTTAGAAAAATAACAAAAAAAAAAAAACAATACACCAATGGAATGAAACAAAATTGCATTTGCCATGGCAGGCAGAAACACAAAATGACTTTGGTAACAACAGTGGCGCTAACAGCTCGTAGTAGTTACATACATATGTAGATAACAGTAAAAATCTACAATTGCTTGAGCTTAAAAAGTAGGCTCACTGCTCTACTGGCATTGCCAACCGCACGCACACACACACACACTCACAGTTTTTTTTTCTGTATTCGCTATGCATTGTAGGTGCGACCTTTTGGAAGCTAGGCATATTTTTCTTCAAATAAAACGAATACCTTTCCGACTGTTGTGTCCTCTTCGGTTGCTCAATTGGACCCAAGTGGCCTACACGACTTTACTTTTGCCACAGCAAAACTTCATTTGTCGTTAGGAAATTTCTATTATTCTACCAGGAGAGCAACGCTGGGTGTAAGCAATTGGGAGTTGTGCACCCTATGCAACAATTTTAGTGCAAAAAGGTACAATGCAATGCAATTTGGGCGGTGATTTTCGTTGCACTCACAAATCTACGTTTGTACTGCGCTTGACTTAAGTCAAGTTAGTTGATTTGCAACTGCTGCTTGGGTTTCTTTTGGCTTGCTTCTATTTGTGCATTGCTTAGGTCAAAGCAATTTTAGTTATGGCTTGGTAATTTGTTAACTTCATGTCGCCTGCACTGTGTCCGCCTTTTGGAATAAGTCATAAATTGTGAAATTGTGAAATGAGAATAATGAAATATGTTTGTTTGCTGGTTTGGTAGGATTTCATTTGGTTTTTTTTTTTTTGCAGCTGGCCAACCAGCCAGCGATTAGATGGCTGATTAGCTCTTTTAATTATGGTGGTCTTGAAAATTGCATGTGAGCGTGTACATGTGTGAGTCGAATAGTTTCAAAATATTCAATACAAATTTATTTCGAGCATATTTTTTGCTTTTAAATTTTTATAATAAGAAATTGTAGCATTGTTCGGAAGAAAA
Organism: Anomoia purmunda; assembly: GCA_951828415.1. Lineage (NCBI taxonomy): Eukaryota > Metazoa > Arthropoda > Insecta > Diptera > Tephritidae > Anomoia > Anomoia purmunda. The sequence continues at coordinate 93,812,325 of OX639996.1, forward strand.
ATTAAAATTCGTGGATATTTTAATTATGTTCGGAATACTTACAAATTTCAAAACTAAGTAGGCATCTGTGATCAAAACAGTGTTTAAAGAAATATTTGTTTTCTACTAGAAATAGGGTGCTATTGTGAGTTGCGAAGTGAATTAATATTTACTCGAATTTTTCTGACTTACAGTATTCGTAGCGAAACGAAAATCTGTTCGCAAAATATGGTGACGGGCGGTAATTATTATAATTTTTCTTAATACTAATAACACAAATGCTGAAATTTTTTGAGTGAGCATTCGCTTCACAGCTAAAAATACCAATTTATAAATCATATACATTCAAACTTTTTATAACAATGGAAAATTGTTGTATTTTCGTTCTACTAAGGTTTTTCAATGGAGGTTTTACAATAGATGATCAAAAGATATATTTTAATTAAATCAAACTTTGTTAATTTCTAACAATTTTTTTTATTTTGTTATTAGTTGAAAGGGTGTGTGATATCTTTGTAATACTATTTCATATCAGATAAATTTTATTATGAAATTCAGAGAAACGGCGTTTAGATTTTTTTTTTTTTTGATAATTGCGTTATTTAAAAAAACTGAAGAAAATCCTGGGTAACAGGGAAATTGTGAAGATAAAAGATTACTCGTACCTACATACCTAAACATATTTTCGATAAAAAATATTTATTTCGCTTTTCATGTTTCGCAGCAAGTCCCAACAATTTTGTGTTGTTCCTTCTTACAAATGGGTCTAATCTCTATATATAATTACTAGCCTTTAGTCGCGGTTTCGCTCGCATAGCATTTGGCTTAATGTTTCAAATTCGAATGTAACGTAAAAGAAACTAAATAGTTTGACCAAAGTTACTATCTTTTAATTTAAATTAATTTTTAGTTGTATGCTTTAACTTTTTTAATATCTAATCTACCCCTACTTCATATACATGCCGATTACTGTTAGTTGCTGAAACTTTTTTCTCATTGAAAACTAATTTATTCTTAGAAATTCGCACCGTAATCAAACGATGGTAACATTTAACAGTCTCGTTTTCATGATTAAGTTTTCTTAAGCCTACTTCTTGTGCCTTTCTGCTGTATATTCCCTTTAATTTAATAAATTACTTATAGGTGGCAACCCCCCTCCAAGATATTTTTTTAAATAAAGCTTTCTTAAAACTTCTTCGTATAAGATCATTATTGTCAAGCCCTCTCCAAAAAGAGTTTTGAAATTTAACGTTCTCAAATTTTTAAAATTAATACTCATATTGTAAAATATCAGTTAATTTGAGTGTATTGATCTTTAAACAGAGGACAACATTTTTCAAAAATTTTTGGAAATGAGGTTTTATTAAACTATTTTCGTTTAATACTTGACTTTATTTAGTTATATTAATGAATTCAAATAGGTGGCAACGGAAAAAAGTTGGTTGAATATTTTTTCTTATTATATAGGCGATAATATTCGATGGGAATTTTTTTATATCAATATGTTACACGAAGTTTTCGAGAAAAAATTGTTACGTTTTTTATGCTCGTAGAAAAGTACCACTTTCCAATTGTAGTATCCAACGGAGATGTGAAAATTTTCACGGGAGAGGAAATGAGAAAAAATCACTTATTTCAAATGAAGTATGCTAAAATTAAATTTAATTAGTAAGGAATTAAATAGAAAACTAAAAACTGAACAAATCATGTTTCTTATTTTATTGTAAAATAAGAACAAAGTGTTTTTGTAAAAGCTCTTGAAATTTGATAATGGAAAAATTTATTCTTATAAAGCGACGAATTTTTCAATCGCGAAGCTTTATTAATTTTATTTATTATTAACAGGTAAAACTCTCCAAAAAATATAGCCTATAGGATGTTTTGTGTGCTAAGTTTTATACAATTCTCTCCAGCCAGTTTGGCGTGAAAAGGTAATAACTGTGTGTATGTTACACAAACTTTCACATTTATAATATTAGTGGAATTTTGATACAACTGGTCTACTTATGGCTTAAAAAAAATTATTACAATGAGCATGCAAGTACCTATATTGCTAAAAATGCCGAATTTGAAACTCACACTTCCTTTGCCCACAAACCATATTTGCATATCTAAATTGCTCACGTACCTCATGCGACCCAGGCACATACCTACATACATATACATTTGGAGGTATGTATCTTATTCGAATCACACTTAGTTGTGTCTGCTCAGCTTCAAGTTCCAATCCCATTTCCATTCCCACATCCCATGTCCAATGCCCAATGCCTCCCTGTGGCTGGCTGACTTCCTGACTTCCCGGCTAGCGAACATCTGCCATCATCGGCATTTCAACCAGCTCAGCTGCCCTGTCGACAGTTTAAGAACTCATAAAGTAAATGTCCTTTATGAGCGTTGATGGCCAGCCGGCATTCACCATGACCATTTCAAACTTCATCCAGGACTCGTACGCTATTAGCGAGGCCTATTAATGTTAAATCGCGCAAAGTGTGCTCGGAGAGCAAACACAGACCCAATATCTATGCACATGTGGCTGTATGTGTATGGGTACATGTGCAGGCTAAATGCATACTCATATATATAAATATTGTAGTATTAAGCATTATGGGTCATGAGCGTGGTTGTCACCAACATAAATTCTAATGTTTTCGGCCGTTACCCGCCATTTTTCAGCCCCCAGCTGCATGGAAAATAATACATATTATAGATGTGTTTGTGTACAGAATTTAAAATTAAAATCCACTGTCTCTCAAACCATTTTGTAAAAGCTGTAGTCGCACTGGTATCTTTATGCAAGGGTATTTTTATGGTTTCCCCTTCTTATTCCACTATTTACATTGAGGTTTAAAGTATTGTAGTTTTTCTTATTCGCCTGATGTAAAGTTACAGTTGTGCAGACACTTACTTAGGAAAATTCCTGAGGTATTCCAATTAATGTATTAGTAAATTTAATATAGTGAGACACTAATCATGTCCTTAAAATATGCCCTCAGTAGTAATATCATGTCCCATACTTTAGAAAGCCCTCATATTTGTAGATGATTAAAATCTCACATCAGCCGCTATTAAATTTACAGTTGTCTTACTCATACTAGTAAAATTCAAACATATTTTTCGGACTGGGATACAACTTTTCCTACCACTGCAGCAGCGAAAAGCTCACTTTTGTCCTTTTAAAGCTTTATAAAGCTAACAGCTGGGTTTTGTCTTCTGGAACAAAGCTTCAAGGAACATGACTGGCAAATAGCATTCATTCTATCACAGTAGAATCTTTACACCACTTTTATCAGCCTACTTTCAAATTTTTTCACATTAAAAGCTTTTGCTATAGCGGTACTCGGGTGGAGATAACAGACTGAAACGCTAATTATGGAACATAAATATATTTGGCGGCAGTTCAAGCTATTTATATAATTTCGGTCGATAGTCATACCAGCGAATGTCAAGAAATTGAGAAATGAGAAGGCGCAAATGTTAATTAACATTTTACGGAGTACTAAACCGAATTCAGTAGAATTTCGAAAAAGTTAACCGAAATGTTCCAAAAGTAATACACTTTTCCAACTACAAAATAAAATACTAAAAATAGATATTTCGGAAATAATACGAAAATAATAATAAAAATAATTAGGCTCACCTGCGAGGAAGCGGTTATCTATTTGACTTGGAATTTACTGGTTAAATTGATAAATTTGCTTGCACAGCGGAATGTCAGGCATCAACTCAGAGTTAAAAATTTTAATATTTACCTAGCAATTATTCAGAAATAAATTTTTCATTTTTGAAATAAACGAAAAAATCTAAAACGAATCGCTTTTTTCGACATTAATGGGGATGCCATCGAATGCGTAGGCTCCAGCTCATTTATCAGAGCTTTGGCAAAGAGAAGCAATGACTTCCACGAAATTAGAGACAAAACACACCAAGCATTTCGTTGTTGTATTAGAACCTCCAAAAATGATTTTGATTTTAAATTTCAATAAAATGAATAAAATTCAAAGATAATGTCAAAAAGGAATTGAACGTAGTTCGGGTTACTGGATTTATTTTATGTAAAACAATTTTTTAGCTTACGAAATTAAAAATTTAACTCTCAGTTACTTATTTCTTTATTTACAAATTCAAGTCTGGATTTCTTTCAACGACCTATTTTTCAGTATCTTTTATTTGTTAGGGGTACTCAAACTACTTTCGTTACTTTTGTGGTTCGTTAATTAGCAGTCCGGCAAAAGTGGTTTCCTGTGAGCAACCTTTCTTCGCCAATTTTTGTTAGTCTGGCAAACGGATTTTCTACCAACAAAGTTCAACTGATAAATAACTGAAATCCTAGCAACTTTGGCACTTCGGCGCTTTTGTTATATAAAAATAAAGGTAAAATTCGCAAGTAATGAGGTTGGTGAGCAGACCCATTTTAACTTTGATTTAATCGTACTGAATCGTAATACCAATAAACAAAATTAAGATCGCACTTGTTTTTGTGCCTGAAAGTTAACTCAAAAGTTGACTTTTTAAAGCGGTACGTGGGCGATGAAATTCTATTATTTCAACCAAGCGATTAAATTTTACGCAATTCTAGTGTGTATAAATATTGAAGAATTCGTGAGACACATACATAAATGAAAATGACACGTTCTATGAAAAATACCATATTTCAAAGAGGAAAGTTAAGTCAATTAAATAATATATTTAATTGTTGTTGCGGTAAAAATTATTTTATATAAAAAGCTAATTGCATCTAATCGATGTAATGTATTCTCTAATTTCAGATTTGTCAGATGTGATTTGTACTAAAAAATTATAGCAGCTCTTTCTCAATATCAATACATTCTCTGGTTGTGCTTTCATGGACAACAGAGCTGTTAATAAAGCAGACTGTTATCTAGTGTAATCTGTTAAATATATACTAAAGAATTATATAGCTATTCCCAATCTCAATCGCTTTATTTTGCAGTTAGCAGAGGTGTTAAGTAACGCGATCTGTTAAACACAAAAAAGTCATGAAGTTAGCTACTTCCAAATTTCATTTACACTTTTAAAAAGCTCAAAGCTGTTTTAAGGCAGACTGTTAAGTAATGCTGTCTTTTAAATACAAAAGGCAAAATTATGTTAGCTTAACGCAAAGCTTTCGTAAACCGCATTTTAGCTACAGTTGCAATCGTTTTCCGATAGAAGTCGACTTTTGTCCTTAGGTTACAGCAATAAAAGCTTTCTACAAAACGCACAAATACATTGACCCTGCGCGGGTTTCAAATTCACAACCACCGACTGGGCGGGCAAATACGCAGCATATAACAAATTCTAACAATATTAGAAGACAATGTTTATAATAATTCCAATCACATCGCAGGGTGCGTAGTTGCTCGGCAAGCCGGAGGTCGCGAATTAAAAACCCGGGCGGAGTCTAGAAATAAATCTGATGGACGGCTGTGGTGATCTTCGAAATAGCAACTAAAATTTCTACCGCTCTGACTGTTGTTGCATTTTTTCAAATACAAATGGAAACTGGTCTTGAGCTCAAAAATTATTGGCTAACACGTTTTAATTTTTTTCTTTTTTTTTGGCCTTATCCATTAACTTAAATAAATGTAATAAGCGGGTTCGCCATTCTTATCCATACAACTCACATTCATTTTCATTTAATGTTCAAAATTAAAAAAAAAATCTCAACAAAGAAAAAACATCAACATCAATTCAAAAAAAAAAAAAGTTATTACAAGATGTTTCAATATATCTAATGTTCTGTAAGACATTCTCTATAATATTTTGATGAAATATACCCTAATTAATTTCCAACGAAAATCCGTTAATTAGTTTCGTCAAACCAGGCAAACCAGGAGTTGCCACCATTTTAAAAGCATAAATTCAATTAAATAACGAACGAAAACTTTGTATTTAAAATATTTTAGAAAAGATTGTTCAGTTGTTCAGACGTACATTAAGTAAAATTAATAAGTTAAATGAAATTGTAAAATATGGGTGTCAAACTAAAAGGTTTAAGGAAGCTTAATTTCAAAAATACATTTGTGTAGCCTGTTTAAACACAGAAAAATTACATAGTTATAAGTTTCTACCACGGAAAGGTTTTAGGTATGGCTTTGTTTGCTTGTAAGAGGGCTGCCACCTGTTTGAAAGGCCAAATTTAATTAATATATACGCAAGTTATATGAATTGGTAAAATATGGGTGTTGAATCGTTCCTTTTACCAGAAGAACGTTTAAAAATATTTTGAAGAGGGCTGCGACATTTTGAAAAGTCAAATTTAAATGATACCCCAGTTTATAAAATATGAAAATATGAGTCTCAAACGGTTCGTATCGGCGAGGTTAAGGTCCATACATACGTATTAGGTAGGGTTGCCACCTATATGAGAAGAGAAATTTAATTAAAGCTTACTCAAGTATGTAAATGTAAATTTTACTTTTTTTTTAAATGGCGCTCGATTTGATTTAAATTCAGAACACATATCAGGTACATGAATGTAACTACATATAATATTTGAAAATTGAGGCTGTAGGTGTCGCTGTGCCTTTTGTGCCTTTATTGTTTGTGTGAAATTTGTTGGATTTTTTATTAATGAAACTGTACAGTTCAGCCAAAATTTTCTTTTACATTTTTATGGCACTTGGTACTTGTTATCATAAGGATCATACTATCCAAGTTAACGTGGTCTAACCCAATTCCATCAAAAGGCAACTAACAAAACAAAAAAACCTGGAAGGAGGAAATACTACTTTCAAATTTTAGGAATTCTACAATATCTGACCAATCATTTAAACGTATAAAAGAAAGCTGTTCATGTCGTACGCATTATAAAATTGGTATAAATTTTGATATTCTAAACATATATTAGACAATTCAAGCCCAATTGTGTTTGTCGCACATGAATCGCACATGAGAGAAGAACATCAAGCTCTCACTGACTAAGTACAAATACTACAAAGCGCAATCATGCCATTTAACTAGGCAGGATGTTTACTTGGCGAAACTACAAAGAGGCTAAAAGTACTCGTCTTAATTTAAAGTAAAGTGCCGCAGTAAAGAAGCGGAAGGCGAAATATGCACCGATGCTTTTCACGTACTCAAATCAGTAATTAAAATTTCTATTGTATTTCATTTCATTTATCTAAAAAATATGTTAGTACTATAAGACCAATATAAGATGCTTTCTAATACAACAATTAAGTATGAAGTAATGAGTAATTAAGTTTGGCTTAAAATAAGTAAATAAATTATGTCAGACACGTCGGTTAAATCAAATAACGTTCAAGCATGAAGACTAAGTATTATTTATATATGTACATATAAATAAAAATAGCAAATCTTTAACGTTCATAATTATACAACAACGAAATTTTCAATACAAACCAATTTTAATTTATAGTACTGTGAGTAGAAGTTGAAATGTAATTCCAAATTCGCATTGCGTTGACGGAAAATCGCCTTGCAGAGCGAAGGAAGTTATAACATGGAACAATTAAATATTTTACGCGAACGGATTTAGTTTTTCATAATGGTAGCTAGAAACTTTATCCATCATTGAACAATAAAGAGAGTTTCTGAATTTCGGAAATTTCACAACCCAGTAGTTGCGACCTACTTGCGGAGATATGGCCATATTTGGCCAAGTCAAACACATATCGCGTAACGTGATTAAATACTACATCAATTTCATCAGCAGATTAAGGGTCGAACTTGGTACAAATTAGCTTAGGATCGGTAAAGTAAGTTGGAAGGCGACTTTTCTTCTAATATGGAATGGAATACGGAGTGTGTGTAGCAGACAATCTAAAATTACCTAAGATATAAAAAAACTTGCTATTGAAAAGGTTGACGTGGTCAACACATGTTAATTCAGGCTTTAAAATAGAGCCTAGAATTGTCACGGTGGACATAAATTTAATGGATTCAACCCTTATAAAGAATGAGGGAATAAATGTGCAACTTAGTCCCATTTTAAAAATAGATAGCACGGAGGATTTGTGACAGTTAATATAAAGGCGTTGATGAATGATAAGTCTCTAATGAAATCGAGCACAAGTCAACTATCTTCTCCAGTGAGCCAGACATAAGCACTTGCATATTGTTCGCATATGCATGAAAATTTGCATGTCGTCAAGCATTAACTATGCCCTTCAGAAACATACTAACTGTGACCCTAAATAGAGTCTTGTGGTACACCAACGGACAGTGGTGGTTGGCTCAGATAATTCAGAATCAAATTTGACGCCCTAAGATCTGACTGCCAGATATATCTTCATTAGCCGTGCTTTAAGTACACTAAGCCCAAAAAGCTAATCATTTTCGAGCGCAGTAGTTCATGCAACGTCATTTAGCAACGTCAAATTTTTTGATCATGACCCTAGAACAACTGTGCTTACCTCTAAACGCAGACTGGAATGGGGATAAAAGGTTGAATTAATTAACATAAAAACAAATTTGTTCTGATATCAGAGACTCAAAAACGTTAAACAGTGCTGGTGGAATACTAACGGGACGAAGATCACAGGGACTGGATGTAGATTTAGTTTTAGCTACGGGAAGTACAGCTTCAACCTTCCACACATCAGGGAAGGATGGGGTTGTAAGGCTATGATTAATTGAATGAGTATGAGTTGGCAAGATAATCGAAAGAATAATTTTTTTAAATTTTATTAGAATGCCATCCTCACCAATTGCATTGGGCCATATCTTGTCAACACATCTTGTCACATCTAAATCTTTAATTGCACGAAACTGAAACATGAGATCAACTAAATCAACAGGACAATGATATGTGGGATGAAGGATGGACAAACCCGAGAACGAAACGCGACTGGCATCATTAAGTGATTCAGTGTTTAGCGAGCAATCCAAACTGTCACTAACATGAACACGGAGGCTTTTCAGGTTGCGCCACAAAAGATTATCTGGCTGTACCAGGCTTAACTTTTTTACAAAGAATTTCCATTTTTCGCGCCTCATTTTTAGTTAAGGTAGCTTGATTCTTAGCAGCCTCAAACGTACACCAGCTTTTAATCACACACAGGGCTAAAAAGTTTACCTATAATTAAAGAGATCGACATCAAAGCAAGGAGTGCCAGAGAGGACAAAAGCGAAGAAATACTCACTAGAAAACCTTCTAAGTATCGGTTTGTTTGCCTTCTGAAATTTATGGAAAAGGAAATTGGTTGGAAATAATGCGATAACTTCTTGTTTATTAATTTTTATGAAATTTTGTTAAAAAACTATGGAATTGTATGAAGAGTCTCCTCGTTTTAAAATTATGTTAAAATTATGAAATTTAAAAGGTTAATTTCTCATTTTTGATTTACTTTATGTATTATTCCAGAAGTTTCCTATGAATAGATTTTTAAAAATTTCAAAAATAAAATATGATGTATGAATAAATGCTTTCAAAAATAAATATCTTTATCTGTTTAAACTTTTATTAATGTTTCTGTTCTGAAGTAAAAAGCATTTTACGTGGTATTTTCGCCCTGTGCAGGTCTGACATCCCTGCTGAACCAGGGGCTCGATGAGTACCTTTTATTTTTGCGAATTGAGGCATAAATCATAAAAGCATTTATGAAAGTTAAGCATGTAAACAGGTACTCAAGATTATGCAGGATACAAATTTGTCAAGGGTAATTTAACAAAATTCTTATCTCAACCATGTAAATCGATGTAAATTAAGGAAATAGATTAAAATTCACCATTTTATTGTTAGACTCCTAAGTAGGGCAGACTTCTTAAACAAAAGTAAGGGATAAAAAAAAGAAATAATTAACTCTAGCAGGATTTGTGCGATATCTGAAATTATAGTAGTCATATAAGCTTTTCTCAGATGATTATTTCTTAATTTAAAAGATAATGGTCTTCTGATATATACTCTGGCAAAAATACTGAAATAATCTACATATATAAGATACATACAAAAGAGATTGTTATGCATGCAATTCGCCCTGATGACAACCTGTTGCCAGATATTTGTTTTTAACCCAATATACCTAAAAAATAATAAAGAGAGCATAACACATATGTACATGTGAAGAGAGTGAGCCTTAAGAGAAAAATGCTAGTGTACCAAAATTCTAGGCATTCGCAATGTGATTGAAGAAGCAAAAAGAGAAATAGTGCACACAAACGTCAAAGAATACAATGGAAACTTATTAAGTATAGTACATGTATACACATTGGAAAACCAAGTAAGCTTTTATAAACCTTCAGTTATTACTAAAAATAATAGATTAATTGATTTATAAATAATTGTGTATATTTATTTATTAAACTTCTAAAAATACCCGACACATTTTTCGATTTACTCAACGTAATAACAACCGCCAAGGTGGCGTTTTGTCATTCAGCTTTACTAATTATATCAAACGCCCACTTGTTAGAGCGTGTACGCCCGCTTGCTTTGTTTGATTTTATTTTTGTGTATTATTGATTGATTTTTGCCACATCTTTTTTGGCGAACTGCCAAACCACACCCCAATTCTGCAAATCGCAAACACACAAATGCCTACATATGTTAGGTGGAGAGTAAATAAATAAAATTATATATGTATATATTAGACTTAGTACATATTTTACGAACGTAGAGGATAGTTAGAGGAGGCGGACGCTTGTTGAAAAAATCACGTGCTTGGAGATATGTTGCTATGACGGCAGAAATTCTTTTGCCATAAGAAATTTGTCTGCATTCGCACTTTTTTTTTTTTTTTGTTAATATTAGCTTGTGCTAATTGGACCTTCACCCAGCTGCATAAGCCAAAGCTGCAACGCTTCAAAATAATCACTTGTAATATTTGAAATCTTTTGCAGCAGCCAACAAATGTTGCGAAATTCATAAATAACAGGAAATCAAGCGTATAACTGCCACGCCATGCACCATTACTGGATATTTACCTGAATAGCTAGCTATGAAAGAAAATATTGTTCGAATATCTCTATACATATTTACAAAAGTAAGCGGATGAGCGAAGTTGCTAGTAGTCGGATATTATTGCTCTGTAGTTTTCATAGAATTTTCAATAACACTGAGATTTTATTCCAGCTTATTTGTACGTGCATGTGTACCTATGTTTATTTGTTCGAAAAATATGCAGAAAAATATTATACGCTAAATTGAGCAAACTCAATAACAATTTTGCATGCTTTAGTTGCGCGCTGTTGGAGCCATTTATGAGTTGGCAAAAAAAAAGAAGAAATCTCGGCGTATCATAAATTCTGAAAAATGTTGCGTATGTTCGATATGCTCGGACCATGTGTCGAATTAGTCAAAAGCATTTTGAAATGCGGAAAATTGCACAAGAATTGCTGGCGCATCAAGGATATTAGGCTGAGAGTGAAACTGTACCCAGTATATATTTTGAGTTTTTTTTTTTAAACAACTTACTATGACGTTTACAGCGAACCATAAAATAGAGACATCTCTGTGTGTCCCGGATTCTACGAGTGTTGTTCTGTTAGAGGTTTTTGCTATTTGGTAAGCTTCATCTGGCCATTGAGCTACGTATGTAGGTATAGTATAGCTATTTTTTCAGATAGTCAAGCCGGGATCCATGCTCTAAGCTCCGGAATGGTGACATCTAGCTTGATGAAGCGGTTCAGAGAATACATTAAGAACTTAGCTCATCGACACAGCGTCACCCTTATATGGGTACCGGGGCACCGCAATATTCACGGCAAGGCAAGCAAAAGACCGAAGAGCTGGCCTGGAACGGTTTCGCCCTAGATATCTCAGATGCCACAGCGGTTCTCGCGCCTCGGAGTCACACCAGGGAACGGATGTCACAGCACTGGATGAACAAGGCCGTAGCTGTAACTCATCAGGTGCGGAAGAAACAGTGGAACATCTCCTCTACAGCTGTTGAGGTCTTTGCAGAGCTAGAATGAGATTTCTGGGCTAATCCCATTTTAGATCAAGGCTTCCAGGGTTGGGTAACGTGGATTCAAAGGATTTGCTTCGGTTTTCAAACTCTGCAGGCTGGATTTATGGTGCTGCAGGGGGTTATTCTCCATTTCTTTTCCCTTTCCTTTTCATTCTCTGTTCCAACTTGTTCGACCGCGAACACGTGGTATCAAAACTACTGCTATTGGGAGTTCTTTACTCGCCGCTGCAACCAACCGAACAACCAGGATGTTTACAGTGAATTGGTTACTTATTAAATATTCGGACAATTTTCAATATAAAAAATTTCAGGCTGTGTTCAATTAACTATTCACTCAAAACTTTAGAAACTCAAAGAAAGTGAAGACAAATTTTTTTAATGAACTAAACGTATACATAGCTGTTACAAATTAAACATGAAAATTGCATACAAAATTTCAATCTAATTAATACACGGTGGTTACTAAACAGGGGCGCAATGTAAGTGATATTTTAATTTGTATATTTCAAAAAACTATGGGGAAGATTTCGGTTAAAGCACGATTCAATTTATCTATCTAATTAATCTCTTTAATATTTTAAAAGTTGTTTTGTTCTAAAATACCGCGTATTCATTATCGTTTGATGATTTGTGATTTTTATACATATTTGCGATGAAAAATAACGGCTATTTTCTATACAAAAAATACTGCTTGTAAAATATCGATGAAATTTGATCGAAAAAGCAAATAATAATAACGATCAAATACGATCGAATTTTTGTTTAAGCCTTTTACTACGATTAAATCCTTATAGGCGAAGCTAGAGCTGATCATTTTCAGCTCCGAATGTTTCGGGAAAGCGGCACTCCATTTTCAAGTGTTTTATGTTATTCGGTTTGTCCAGCATATGGGAAGAGGATGGTCATTCATCTGAGGAAATAAAATGCGCGAAAACCCTTCTGTACCATCTCTGAACAATTCTAGCTTCCTCCAGGTAATAATTTTTGTTAGTTTTGACGCCTTTCTCAATTATAATCAGAGGAAGCTGGACTTTTTCTGTAATCGCTACCCAGACCATAACGGATGATTTGGTACAGGTCAAACGCTTTTTTATGACTGGAGATATCAGTCTAGAGATATCAGATATCTAACACTTAACAGCTTGCGTGACGTATAAGTAGTTCATTACTTCTTTTTGCTCTCATTTTCGTTGAACGCACTGCAATCGTTATTTTTAACACATAATCTCGTTATTTTTAACACATATCTTCAAATGCTTTTTAAAATCCATTTGTATAGTTTTGGGACAATTTCGACTATAAGTTTTTAGTTGAACTTTTTACAATTTAAAAGCCCACATTTTTTTTGAATCGCGCAACAGTATGATGCACAAATATTTGTTTAACCTTAACGTTTTTCAAGGGCTTCACAATTGCACTTGGCTTTGCACACTGCCGATGAAAATTTTTCACCAGTTATGGTTTGATGATCATCGCCGTGAATTTGTTTACACTAAGCGATTATTTTAATAAGTCGTTTTGTTGTTCTCAGTAATGACATTCATTAAAAGCAAAACAAACGAAAATTTTAATACTAGAAAGATGTATCAGTTATTCGTCGCCGTGGTATATACTATGTACATATCAACATTGATGCTTACCTGACATCGAGGTATCGAGAGTTTTAAAATAATTATACTCATATGATTGCGAAATAATTGAAAGTCATTCACTCTATATGCGCAACTGGCAATCAATAACAGGCGGAAAGAAGTGGCAGGGTTGGAATAAAAAATATCTAAGGGACCGTCAGACAATAAAGCGAATGTTGCATATTATTAACATACAATCAATGTGCACCAATACATACTCGAATATACTATGCATTTATGTATTATGTACGAGTACTCATGCCATTTCGAGTGCACTACTTATTTCTAAGCATCCTTTATTGGCTGAAAAATGGAAATAAATTAGAAAAGTCATGTTGCATTTTCGCAAAAGAATATGAAAGTTAAGCATTTGAAGCGAATGGCAGGTAGCTGCCAAAGTATGCATCACGCCTGAGTGAAAAGCTAAGTGCCTCACTGAATGGTCGCTTTTCAATCGTGTTCGCATTTTGTACGCTCATTTCAAACACTGCAGTGTGTGTACCGTTAGTGCAGAGGATCATTTGCTTGAAATGCATAAATTCATGCAAATCAAAGTGATTTGGCGTAAGTAATCGTTTTGTGAAATTAATGTGCGTAAAAAAGCCAATATGGTATATGGAAGCGGAGCGTAGTGAATTGGGAGGTAGTAACATTTTGAGATATTTGTTGGCTTGAGGAACATTTTATGGTTAGCTCGAAAATTATAATGATTTCTTTATATTAATATTCGTACTAGTTAAAAAGTCTTTAGTCGGCCATCCGTAATGTTTGAGTCTTTCAGTTAAAAAAAAAAAAACAAATTAATTAAATAAACCCGATAGTTACAATTGGTGAAGAGTGTAGCAGACCCATTAAATTTTTGTAAAGACTCACTCATCGGATAGTAAGTAGGTTTTCATCACTCCCGTTAGTGTAAAGTAGAAATATTACATTTGCCAAGTGTGTGAAAATAGCAGTTAGTGCCGAGCATTATCTCTTGGCCAATGCTGAAATATCGGGACCTTTGTAAAATTGATCAGCATAAAAACTGCTTCGTTTAGGAAATATGAAGCTATGTGCTACAAAAAGCTTTTCTTTGATAAAAATATCTATCAATGGCATATGATGAGTAAGATAGTAATAAAAATATACAATTGCTTGCATCGCCATCTTAGGTTAAGGCTTTAGCCTATCTTAAGTGGAGACCCATAAAACGTCAAACGATTGACTATTTTCTGTTATGAAAGTCAATGTTCAATTATTAAGTCACACCTAAGCTCTATTTAGCTGATTTGTACGAGTATTGGTTCCAACCGACTTTAAGGAAGTTGCGTTATGGATGACCTGACTAGCCTCGACACCCTTAAGAATATTACGCTCAAAAAAAGGAGCAACTGGATATACAACGTCAAGTAAGTGAACAGCGGCTGACAACATCGATTTGCAGAATTACTTATGTCTTCTAGCACGTGTGGATCTGAACCAGTCAAAGTTAACTGTATGGCCTACCTGTCGATGTTATGCGGTGAGTTTTAAGATATTTTAAATTCATTTGGCGCTATTTATTTGCATCTGTGAGATCGACACTCAAATACCTTCATAGGTTCTCCGTTAACGGGTTTTAGTCCCGTTTTACGTTTTTTTTTGCATAAAGTGTTATTAGGGTGGGTGATTCATTGTAGGTCTTGCTACATTTTTTAAAACGATTTACTTAACTGCAATGATAAGTCAAATATGGAATATGATAAGAAAAATTCTAAGAAAAGGAAAACTATATATAACCAAAATTTTCAGAAAGTTCTTGGGTGTGTGGTTTTGTAGCCGATTGGATTTTAGTAAAAAAAGTCTAATGTTGTTGATATCTCAAGCCATTCCGGAAACGTGAACCCAGGAAACTAAAGAGGAGTATTAAACAATATGGCTAATATGTAAAAGTTATTTGCGTGAACGTTAATGTAAATATTTGTTAATAGAGTCACCTCAAATTAATAGGGTTACATAAAATATATGAAATACTTAAATACAATAATGTCCAGACCATAATATTTTTCTAAAAAAACAACTTTTACAATTTTAATATTGGTGAATTTATACATTTGCAAGTTTTTTAAATTGCATTTTTGTATACCTATAAATTCAATAAAGAACTAAACAATTAAGGAACAAATACATAGATGACAAATGAATGTTATATTAGGCCCGTTTCATTGTAACCGAATTACAAAAGAACCCTCCAGCTTTGTTAAAATTTTCTTTAGTTTCAAAAGCAGCCCTGTTAGCATTTTTAATGAAACATGCGATTTGTTTTGTGCAATGGCAAATTTTATGTAATCAAAAATAAAATAAAAAGTGAATGAAAACGGATTGGGTGTTAATCTAAAATTTCCCACGTGGTATTCATCTCCTCAATGAGTTTCGTGTTTAAACAGTGTTTGCAGGAGGTTAGAGGCTTGCTCGCATCTAGAGCAGAATTCCCCACAGATAATTTCGCCCAGTTGCCGGGAATGTCACTGTGTCCGGGGACCCATTGAACAGCTATGGAATATTTAGACACAAGCAGAACATCTGCATTTGGCGGTAACTATAGACGTTGTGGTGGCCGCCGTTGTCGAATGTGTAGTGTGCGCGCGCTTCATCAAAAAGTATGAAAAAGTTTTTTCTAAATAGCGATCGTCCTTCGGCAGGCAATGGCAAACATCCGAGTGTATTTCTGCCATGGAAAAATTTCTTACATAAATCATATGCCGTTCAGAGTCGGTATAAAACTGAAGATTCCTCAATTTTATTACAACATCAAAACGCACACCATAAATTGTTGGCGAAGCTCGGTCAAATATCAAAATATGGTGTAAGCGTGTATGGTGAATTGCTACGAATAATTTTTTGTCCGTGCAGAGTAGAGGAGCTTCCACAGAGTATTTAAACGAGCTTCCTGGACCTTTGCATTCTTCTATCTCAGTTCTTTCCACGGCTGGAAAATAGCACCTTGAGCCTGGCAGGCAGCACCACCGCGGGCCAGAAATTTTCCATATAGATCCACCGGTGGAAGGTTTTAGGCATGGAAGCCGATGCTGTACCTTGTCCCTGGAAAAAGTTTTGCTTAGTGCTGGTCACCAGCCAGTAACCACGTAGAAGAGAATGGGTCGAATATTTGTAAATATAGTTAAAAGTAAGTGCAAGCCTCTATTTACATTCTTCAAACTCAATCCCACATAAAGCATAAACTACTGCTTAATAAAGTGAACTCTTATAAGTACAATATATACATATATATTTAGTTATTTTTCAGCTTTCTTGCTGATTCTTCTTCTTTTTAGGACTAAAAATAAAATTTATCTATAAAATGCACAAATGCAGCAATTACCCACTGATTCACTCAGTTTGGGAGCGCATAAAATATGGAAACCTTAGTAAAGTCAAGCTGCAGAAAACAAGTGCCCGACTTAGGAAACAACAAGCCGAGTAATAACAACAATAAGATGCTGCTTACTCGTACAAAGAAATTACTTGCAAAATAAATAAAAAATATATAAAAAAAATACTATACATATAAAACGAAATACTTACCAGTTCAACCCCAGCAAACCGAGAATGAGCGCTAGCTGTTAGTTGGCGGCTTGCCACATTCTCTCGGCATACCAGCTTAGCCAACATTTAAAGTTGCTAATTAAAGTTGAAGCATTTTTAATTAAGACAACAGCACACAAAAAGTAGAAATGGAAAATGCGCTACGTACAACTAGCTATTTGTTGTAACACCTGATTTTATGCTTTGATTGTTGTTGGTGTGGCGCTTACCATGAAACACCGACACCACTACACACTTTGTTGCCATTTTTATTGTATTCTATGTATATACTATACTTAGTTACTGTTCCTTTTGTTAGTATGAAAGTTTTTAATTTAATAATAAAGCAAACATTTTCCATATAACAATTTTACAAATTGTATAAAATTCATATGAAACCAAAGTTAAAAGCCAACAACCGCAAAAAGTGGGCTGAAGTGGTGCTGTAAATGAATTGAAAATATTTTTTAATGAAATACTGTTTTAGTATTTTACTAAAGGTGAATCAGTAGCAATGCTTTGGTTTATTCAGTCATAGAGGATTTACATAGGTTGAGACGTGGAAGGGAAGGGTTGAAAAATTAAGCTAGAAGTAAATTTTAAACTTGTGCACTCAATTATTAAATAGTTAAAACTGCAAAGGCAAAGTAAAACTTAAGTATGGGCGGGATATTGTTTGTGTTGGCGAAAGAGTGAGACATTGTAGGATATTGGTATTAGAAAAGTATAAAAAAGCGTAAATTATAAAATTGTTGGCTCAGGTAGAAGACTTAATATTTAATCGGCTGTATTAGATTCGAAAGAATTGAATTTTGGTGTAAGTTTTTTTTTTTTTTAATAAACGAGTGTAAAGCAAAGGAAGTTATGAACACAAGATCGATTCAGCTGGACCAAGAAATCACTTGCGGTTTAAACCAAAACACATTGAAGGATCAGCAAAAAGCAAATGATTTTTGTGTGAAGTTTTTTCATGGCAGAAATACTCTCGGAGGTTGGTCATTGTCTGCCGAAGGGCCACCGCTATTAGAAAAAAGTGTTGCTGTAATGTTTGATGTTACCGTACACGTGATAGAAGTGAAACTTAAAAAAAAAACTAATAATACAAAAGATAGATTTAGTGAGCGAGGCAGAGATTTTCTCACAGATATAAATTAGTGCAAAAATTAGCATACAAACGTTCTTTTTAGTTAATAGTTAGATAGTCATTGGTTTGTATATCAATTTGTACCTATTACCGCAATTAATTTCTTCTCGTAACTAAATAAAATATGTGTGTACTACATTTTGTTCACAAAAACCAATTCAGCTGGGTGTAATCCTTATAAGGTAAATGTTCAATCCCAAGGGTCACATTTTAAACTTATTTCAATCCATTTATCGTGAAAAAGCACACTGGTGAGTAAAAGTTTTGGAACTTTCACAACTACATTGACAAAAACTGTTTCAACGAAAGGAGGACTTTTGGAATTGAATGATAGAAAAAGGTGTAAAACGCTTCGTCTAATTCCAAAGATTTGTTGTTCCAGTAACCCAATTATTAAAAACGACCTAAAAAATGCTACCAGGGCAACCACAAGAATACAGTAATCATCAGCTATGTAAAGAGTTGAGAAAGAAACTTAGAAACTCAATATTTCCTGAAAGCCAATGTTAATTATACCAATTTCTTATTTCATCTCCAGACTACTCATGAGTCCAAAAAAAGAACCTCTAATGTAGTATACCAATCGCTATTCTTAGTCATCAAGGGCTTTTATAATGCCAAAAATACAGTTTAATTTTCAGTGGCGGTCCTAAAGAAAACGATTCGAGTTCATTTGCCTCTATGAAAAGGTACGCGTACATAGTTCGCTTAAGAAAGTTATATTTTAGCTCCAAACTGGAGTTTGTAGCAAACCTTTGTTGTAGGGGTTGAAGCTGACAAGCTTTTAACATCATGTACAATTAAATATAAGTCACAAAATTTTAGTGGCAATAAATAGATTTTCATACTTAATCTTAGATATTGAGTTATTTCTCCAAAAGCTTATTCTAAACTTTATTCCTTGCTTCACTTTCACTAGGAATTTTTCACTTCATTACACAGTTTTAGAGAGTCTCAGCATGCATAGTCAATCGTAAGGGAATTGCAGCACAATAATGAGCATTATTTTTTTAGTTTGTTCTTACTAGGGTAACAAAATCTTAGTTTTTCGGTCCTGTCTACGTTTCACCTTGTAATAAAAATTTAGGCAAATTAATACTTTTCCAAAACACGCCCATTTTTATGCCACTTTATATTAAATGAAAGGTGTCACTATGTGTTGTGAGCGCTAATTTTGTTTATTGTTTGTTTTGTTTGCGTTAGATATCACGAGGAATAGCTCACAATCGAGATTCGATTTGAATCGGTTGTGTTTCGTTACCTTGCATGAGCGAAACAAAACGATTGGGAAACATTTGCTATTGGTTGTAGATGTTTTCTGGTAAACCACCCAAAGAATATTTTATCGAAAAAATTGGAAACAACAATGATGTGGGTACCTAGGTAAAACGCCAGTAATATGAGCTTTTTTTTTTTTTTTGATACAGCTTCAGATAAACCTATACCTCAATATTATTGTATAAATGTTCCACATATTAACAAAGTTACAGAACCACTTATCCGAAACGCCCAAAAGCAATTATTCCAACAAGATAAATATTGCAGAATACCCAAATCTTCACCCGACTGCGACGAGGGCACAAAAACACTTTCTAAAACAGATGCTCGCTTCAATCTGCTCAGTGTGTAACTGTCCACTCCCCATTATCCACAAAATAGACTACAGTGCTAACTCAATGGATTGAGCTAATGCTCAGAAGTAGAACTGTAACATCAACCAATAGCTAACCAACACTATTCCGCAGCGCGAGCAAGGGTACTTCTCAGGGAGGAGTCTTATCTTCTGTCCTCTCGGTGTGGCACAGAACGATATTCTACTGGAACTCAATAAAGTTGGAGTAAAGGTAGTAGCATACGCAGACAATGTATTGTGGCAGTATCAGGTCCCTTCCCCTTGGCGATTAGTGCAATTCAACCCGAGCTAGACAGAGCTGATTCTGTTTACCAAGAAATCGAAAATAGTACATTTCAGACTCCCTTTTCTAAACAGAAAGCTTCTCACATTGTCCTCCGGGGCTAAATGCTAGGGCGTAATACTAGATGCCAAGTTAAGGTGGGAAAAAAACATAGAGAAGCGTGTGGAGAAGGCTTATATAGCCTATTACACATGCAAACGGATCTTCAGTAGAAACTGTCGACTAAAACCAAAGCTTGCCCTGTGGGTGTACACGGCCGTATAAGACCAATACTAACCTATGGAGCGATAGTATGGTGGCCGGCACTTAACAAACAACATAACATCATGAGGTTAGGTAGTATTCAATGCTTGGCTTGTGCAGATGTCACATCAGCCACACAAGCTCTTAGAAATAGAGAAATGAACTCACTATGTACCTCCATCGTTTGCTTTCAGGCACAACTTTAAGTTGAAGTTTCCTTTCCTTCAGGCACAGGAGGGCACCAGGGCCATCTATACCGACGGGTCCAAAATGGACTGCCGAGTGGGTGCGGGGGTGTTCTCAGAGAAGCTAGACATCTCTCTCTCCCCCCTTCAGTTTACCTGTCATCTTTTAACCGGATTTGCTAGCTATTGAGACGGCCTGCAGGGTGCTGACAAGAAAATGTGATTGAGCATAAAAAGCAGGTAATCAAGTAGCTCTTTTGGCATTGGGTTCATCAATGACAAACTCTAAGACAGTTAGGGCTGTAAGCGGGCATTGAGCTTGGTGGCCGGGTCTAGTCTGGGTTCTCGGCCATAGGAACATATACGGTAACGAGAGGGCCGACGAATTGAGCAGAGCTGGAGATTGTCTTGATGTATCTACAGCCAAACAATAAGTTGTCCGCAAGTGGTAATCAAGAAAAAGCTGAACTCACAGTTCTCACGAATGGCAAAACGAGATGCAACAGATTGACCACTAAAGGAATTCTGGCCCACGTATGACATATCAAGAACGATCGACCTACTAAATAGGTCCAGGAAAGACATATTCAGACTCATAGCCACGACAACAGGACACTGACCGATTGGCGGGCATGGGGCCAAGATGGGCGTCTAATACAACACTCGATGTCGGAGCTGTAATCTCGAGGACAGTAGAGAAGCAGTTATGCACTACCTCTGTGAGTGTCTGGCTCTGGCTCGTTGTAGACACCAGCCACGAGGATTCTTCCTGGAGAGCGAGTTGAAGAATATTTATAGTTGCACAGTGGAGAGCATCAGCAGATTCATCTACAAGATGGTTTGAAAATTAGGAATCACAACAGCATAAAAGCAGGTTTCAGCAGGAATCAGCATATCAAAATGTCGCTCTAGGCGGTAACCGACTACGCTAAGTACAAGACCGGCAGAAACAACATTTTCAAAGGCAGAAAAATGAGTGCGTTAGAAAATATGTCACCTAAATATATACATATATATATATCGTTATATTTTTTTATAAATAAATAAATGATTAAAATGGTAAAATTACTATAATATGCCAGAACATAATTTTCTACATGCAAACGTACTTTGTTGTCATGTGTGTGAGTTAAAGGAAACAATTTATCTACTAGGTACGTAGTATATATATATACTCGTAGCATATATTTAGTTGTATGCTTGCAAGCATTTATGGTTGCTCGTGCCCAATCGTGTAGCGTTGTATGGCTCCAGAGGGCGTACGAACGGAAAAGTTGTTATGCCACTCAAATTGTCCCCCCTCAACACAACTCGTCCCACTGTTTTTGTTGTTACTCTTGGTGAGATGTTGTTGATTGCCACTATGACTATTGGTGGTGCTGCTGCTGCTCCTGCTGCTGCTATTTTGCTTTTGATGAGGATGATGAAGGCGATTGCCTAGCAACGCAACAGTTTGCCATGGCAATAATACCTTATAATTTGTGATTGAGTTTTATTCAACAAACAAATAATGAGAAAAAAAACAAGAAATGCAGCAACAACAATTAGGATCAAAAAGTCTTTATGACAACAACAGCTAGCAAAAAAAAAAGCAAACACAATTGCGTAATAAATCAAAAAAGTTTTGTTGTTGTGGCTGTTATTGAGCAAAAGTTCAGCTAGTTTGAATGATTACAGACAACTGCGGGCAAAAGATAGGGCGGAACAGGGATAATGGGGAAGCAAGAGAAATATGTACAGCTCCCAAGGTTTTGTGGGGCAAAAGTTGTTAGCAAAAAGGAAAATAGCAAATATTCAGAGTACTAAAATAGTGGAAGTTTATAATAATAGCAGTCTGAGTAATATGATAGGGGAAAAGGTCGGTAAATACGTCACGAAGTGATAATTAGGTGAGATAGAACAAAATATAATATTATTTATACTATAGAAGAACATTTATTAAAAATATAAATCACAATTCAGTAGCCTGATGGTAACAACAATAAATATGTGAAGCCTTTTCTGATAATATGCAGAGTCATCTAACTGGCTTGTGCTACAGATCACATAACGCCATTTGTAACAAGAAATTAAATTAAATTGTTAAAATAGGGTTTCTTATAAAAATACCTTTTTGGCTAGGTGTTCATTTTAAGTTGTCAAAGATCTACATTTATTTTTTTTATATAGCATTTTTTAATTGAATCATTTGCCTCTTACTACTTATCATTTTATTTATATTTCTTCCACTCTTGCTAGCTTAACGTTTCATTGCTCTTTGTGGCGTATATTTTTCGATTACCTGCAGCCTCTCGTGTCCTTTGTTATTTTTTACGTGTACTTCTGAAATAAATTAAACTTCTCTTGCATTGCTTCCGACACAAATTTGTTGTGCTCTGTTTCTTTTTATTTATCACTTCTAAGGCTTTTCTAGCGTTTGAAATACGTGATTTATTGATATTATTATTGCGTAGACTGATAATAGTTATAATAATACTTTATATTGAAAACAGGTGTTGTTTGCACGATTCCAAACTTTGAAAGAAAGTTAAAACAAAGTGAAAGGTGGCTAAAAAATAAGCCACAACTGCTTCTCTGATAATTGAAATTCTGGGTTAAAAACTATTAAAAAAAACATTGTTATATAAATTAGTACTATATTTTCATTAATATGTGGCAATATAGAACGTTAAAGTTGAACATATGGATTTCAAATTATTTACCGTTTCAAGACAAAAAAATGTACTAAATTCAAGCAATCAAACTGGCGCTTTTACTCCTTACTGAGTTTGCCCGATTCTAGCCGATGTATTTTAATGCGCTGTATTATGTCTATGTCGTCTGTGTGTGTTAAAGAAACCACACGATTGGGAGTCACACTCTCTGAAACCTGTAGTGCGATTCACTAACTTATTTTAACGATATTCGCATGGTTAACTTAATCTTAACGAAAATTTTAGCGATGTTGCTATTCAGCTGCCATTTTTTAACGATTTTCGCATTCGCCGAATCAGCTGCTGTCGTTAGCTAGTAGACTTCTGAAAATTAAACGACAACAAATTTGGTGCTATTAACTCAATCGAGAAAAGAAAAATTTGTGATATCAACTTAAATAAAAGATACATTCAAAATTCGGTGATTTGTTTCCTTCTAATTAAAAAAGGAACATTGAATAATGCCGTTTGAATATTTGGTATATGGTTTATCACGAGGTGAGGAAGAAGTAAACGGTCTAACAGTGGATCGACGCGTCCACCGAGATGTGGACAATCCCTTTCACTTAAATGCAACTGAATTTCAGAAGCTATTACGGTTAACTCAACAGTTCGTTGATGATTGGATTCATTGTTTAGCCCAATACGAATCGTCACGCGGGCTGAGAAAGCGGTAATTGGCACTTATTGCAGGATCACCCTCCTTATGGATTGGGCAGAGCACACTCAACTTCCAATCGGCGGGAATGCACTCGTCCGACCATACTCTGCATTTACCTTACCAGCTCTTCACCACAATTCTCGAATTGCTCAGTTGGTAATCCAACGTTGCTTTGTCGAGAATGTCTCACAGAAAACACCACCACGCACCCATCTTTTTACTTCGACTCTTCCATAAAAATTTTTAGCGTCCTTCTTTTTCAGACGCAGTGCAGCTATTGATAAGCAGACGATGCAGACACTTGAGTGAAATCACCTGGAAATCGTGAGCCTCCCTACACTTGAGTGGGCTTGTACACATGGAACCATTCTCCTTTAATTCATTTAATTTTTATTAAATTCCAATGGCTAATATCCAGAATGTGCTTTATATTAGTTTTAGAAACCGTGAAAATGCTTCCAGCCTTAGTAAATTCATTTTTAATTAAGCAATAAATTATTGTAAAAGTGTTTTAATAATAATGTTTAATAAATTTAATCATTCCTAATATTGGTTGAGAATTATATTTTCTAAAAGAAAATTATATATTCAACAACGGAATTTCACTATAAATAAAAAATGTTGTCGAATCTATTCAATATCAATTCGTACAGAAGGATCTAGCGCACATTTTTATTTCAAAGTAGCTGACGCTGCAAACTTCGCTACACTTTACAAATATTTACTTATTCTGAATTTATATCCAATCGGACTGCAAATATAGTTTTCATAGCTACTTTCGTTCCAGCACCGGCTGTCGGATTTATTTGCCTTACGCATATCGTATGAATTTGAGCTCAATCGGTTCAGTAGTCTTCCAGCCTCTATGCTACATGCCAACAGACGGGTTTACGTATACAAAATAATAAGAAGAGATTTTTTTTTTTTAATAATCGTTACGCTTGATAAATTCCAATATTACGTTAGTGCCATTTTTGGTAAGCTTTTTAAATAAGTAATTTCGAAAATATACATACCTAATTGGTATCAAAATTGAGAAAAAATTTTCCAAATTAAAATGGGCGTGGCTAAAATTTTTTTGAGTAGACATATAAGCTAGAGTTGACTTCAATATCAACTGACAAAAATTTCAATGTCCTAGGTGTCCTGGTTCAAGAGCTACAGGATATTGCGTATATGCAACATTGGGCAATGGTGTTATATATTTAAAGTCAAGTTGATTTTTTTTCAAATACCGTTTATTTATATTTATGTATGATAGGACACTAAATAATTTGTTTGGGGATTGGAGCACAAGTGCACATTACATTTGCTGCATTTACAGCCTGGAAACCCAGTGCGCATACTCTACATCTTCCGCTTGTTCCCCACTCCGGCCAATGACTATAACCATCAAGTCGTAGTGATTTTGCTGGATCTGCAACATAAGCTCTTTTATAGGGGTTTGATTCAGAGCCCGTAGAAGGAGCTGGTGATGATGGAGCTGGTGATGATGGCGATGAGTTCATTGTCAAAGGGAGTGACGATGGACGACCTCTCTTTTTGGCGACAACTGTAGTTTGACTTGCGTTCAAAAGCTCGGAAGCAACATCCAATTGGAAATTTATGAGCGGCACATGCTTCAATTCGCCGTCTGTATGCGTGATATCTCTGCGGTACAATAACCTGGACGAGGTATAGTTATAAACTTCTTCTCCTGCATAATTTGAAACTAATCGTACGCTCTTATTATCATACCAACGACAAGCAATCAAGTTGAGCGTTGCTTCATATTTGAAATCGCTTGATCCTCGTCCTGGTTTTTGAAGGTCTTTCTCACTGATTATAGCACAATTTTTCAATCGGTTCCTTCTAATTGTACCAACGGCCAATATGCCTTTTTCTTTCAGAGCAATCATCAAGCTTATTGACGAAAACCAATTGGCAAGAAACAGTTGGAAACTTTGGTTTACTGGCAAATTGGATGATAAAAATAGCACGATATCTGATGAAATTCCCAAGCCATAAGTCTTGCACGTCCCTTCTCCAATGTACAGATTAAAATCATATATAATCCTAGATACACCAGCTCTCGTAAACATTTTGAAACCCCACGAAGTTTCTTCAGCCGAATCATCCCAATCAAAGTTGGCAAATTTTTCAATCTCAGCTTGAGTCAGACCTTTTGGGCGCATCTTAGAATGTGCATACAAAAAAGTTTTATTTTTCGAAAATTACCACAATAGACCAATGTTGCATATACGCAACACGACATTTACAAAATTATTACAGGCAAACTAAATAATATTTTCATGCGGGGTTTTTTTAAATACTCACTTACCTTTCTTTATTTAGTTGTTGAACTTGGTTTTAGGATGAAGTTATTATTTTATTGTTTTTTTAACACTTTTTAAAACCACATTTTTTTGCACAATGAATTTGTCAACTACGTTCTCGGGACATTAGCTACTAACTGAACGCGTGTGCAGCTGACTACCGAACAATTAGATGTACTAAGCTCACTCAACACATGCAGCTATATTTCTGCGAAAGGTTCAAAACAAAAAATTTAAAATAACGGTAGTTAGAGGCTCATAAATACAATGTGGCGTATATGCAACATCGGGCATGAGAGGGGTAACATTATGTTTAGCTTACCGTTATAAAAGTGTTTTGGTCCGATTTCAAAGATTTTATGCTTATTAATGTAAAAGGCAAAGTACCGAATTTGGAAGCGTTTGACAAAGTACTCGTGGAGATAGAATTTATTAATCAAAAACAGCCACATCCATTTTCAAATATGAGCTCAGTAGATACATTATTTATCAAAATTCAGAAGTTATTAATTCGTTTATAGTAAACTGTCTTTCCAAATTGGGGAGAATTTGATACAGTAGTTACCGAGATATATTTACAAATTTATTTTAAAGTCACCAGAGCCACGCCTGAACCAACTTATTCTTTTCTCCAACTGAAGGTTACTGAAATATTGATAAATAATATTTTTTTGTTTTTATTAATACCGTCATATCGGAAGTGGGAGTGATTTTATCCGACTTTCATAATTTCAAGAATTGTGATTTCAGAGTTAAAATGAGAAGTTTTCGCAAAATTTGTTACTAGTTTAGATAAAGTACTTTGAGAGGTATATTTATTTCTTCTAAAACGGGCGGAGCCACGCCGTTTTTCCCATATTTTTTTTTTTTAATTTGTTTAAATTACTGTTTATAGTTATTGGAAGTAATATCGTTATTTTTTTATTCCCGTAAAATACAGTTATGTGAGTGTGGCTATTATCGGCCTATTTTCAGTATCAACCTTTCATGTTTACGAAGTTTCGCAAAGATATCGCAATATTTACTCAATCTGGTACACTCAGTTATTGGGAAATATTTCTTTGTAAAAACACTCTTTTAGAAAAACATATCTTCAATAATGAAACTCAATGACAATGAAAGCTAAATAAGTAGTTACAACGAATAATACAAATAATTCCTTCATCAGAAAAACTGTTAAGGAATACAATTTTTTATCTCGTATTTATTAAAAACTTTATCCCAAGGCTTATATGTTTTTTGTAAACCTGTTATACGGTCGATAAGCGTAAAAATTTTCCACTTTTTAAATCTTCTACCAATTCATATAGGAGTTAATTTTTTATGGCTACAAATAATACGAAAAGTGGATTCTAAGAAACTCCAAGCCTCAATGTAAAGTAGAATAAAAGTTAATTAATTTCTGAATGTTTCTATTTTATAAACAGCGCTGACAAGTTTTAATAAAGCCGGCCATTTAAATTTAAATAAAACACATTTTCATTAGTGTCTTATTACTGAGCTGTAAAGTTCCTGCATTACTTTCGAACCCGAAATCTGGTTAAGAAAGTTGGCAATTATATTTACTAAAAATGTTGAAAATGATTCCCGCAGATAAAAAATTTAAACACGACATAAACATATCAGAAAACTGCTAGTTAAACTTTACTCTGAGAATAGAAAAGCATAAAAAAGTTAGAAACGAAGACCCCAAAATATAGTCAAAAGAAAGTGCAAAGGAATGCATCAAAGTTTTTGCGTTCATTTGCGCTTGAGTGCTCCACAAAGCTGTTCGCGAAATATCGTAGTAGAAGTTTTGAGTTGTTGCCACTGCAGCGTCTCAAAGTATTTCAGCTTCAATATTTGAGTCCATTCTACTGGTTGTGTTTATACGTAGCGGAAAATTTCTCTAGCTCAAAAATAGTTGAAGATGAGTTCACTATGCCACATTACCAGCTCCCGCTCAATATCCCAATAACGGCTTCAACGGTGTACTATAACATGGAGGTGTCGTTGTCGGTGCGCAGTTGCCCCATTTGCGTTCCAATGTATACAATGCAGGCATACTTGGCAGTAAATCGAGCTTAAAAGGTACTTCATAATTCCAGCTATGAATCAATTTTGATACATAATACAGTTCGTAAGAAAAAATTATCTATCTTAAAAGTTGTAATACATATATGTAGATACTTTTATTGATAAATTTCAGGCAAATATACTTAAAATAATTGAATATTTAAATGTTGTTAATGCAAACTGTGCAAATATTTTTGGCATGTCTGTCGTAATAGCATAGTTTTTTTTTTACATAAGAAGCGGAACGACGATGTTCACTTACTTTTGCTCTCGCCAGAATGAACGCTTGTTTGACACCTTGCGCGTTTTTTGTCGAAGACTTATCAGTCCTATTTTTTTTGAAACGCCAGCATCATATCACTTGTATCAGGAATATTTAGGGTTGAGAGTTTCGAAAGCAGCATCACAGACAAGTTGTTTCTTGGACCTTTTCTTCGCTTTCCATATAAGGCAGGAAGCATTTACATTGTGTGTGTCGTTATATAAAATATAAGAATTCAAAACGGAAATATTGACAATGTTGGAAAATAACGCCACAGTCCAACGATTATTTTTAAGTTTGTAAAAGTATCAACTCAACATTTCACTTAAATCCAGAACTACTCGTTCTCCTTGATTTCTTTCAGAATTTCCGGTTACATCTTTACCCATCTGTGATATTTTCTATACATAGCACGTGCGTAAATCACAAAGTAGCCAAAATTTCAAACCATATCTCTGGTTTCGATGAAATATACTGGCGAAATTTACAACGACCATGAATAATTGTTCATCTACAGTAACGCATACATTAGGATTGTGTAATGTGGGAAGCCGTTCAAACCACTTTTTCCAAATGATTCTAATTGGTGCAAATTTATCATCATATGTTGGCCACATCGGTTGAGCACATCGTCAAATCGAATAATTTTGTGGATATACATATATAAATGTTATTCTATGTAGACATGCAATTATTCCTCGTTAATTTCTAGGTGGTTGGACCCATGTAAATACTTTCCGTAATTGTTAGAATTGTCAATTATAATTTATGATAGTGAAGATGGAAAAAGTAGCAACTATGAATCGCAGATATTATTTATCCGGCTTGATGCAAATCTTGTTACACCTAAAAACCAAGTAACATAATCCTACGACAGTTTGGTAAAACTTGTTGCCATCATGGTCGCAAATTGATGACATATTCTCTCCCCAACCGTAGGGTGGCGTAAGGTTCGATACGCCAAGTAGTCACATCTTTTGCAAAATACAATATATCAGCATCTTAGCTACTAACGATAATGCCATCTGGTTCAGATATACAGCTCTCAGATGAACTGCTCTCAATTTCAGCCTCAGGATCAGAAGCATCTTCTGCACTCACATCCAGTACTTTATTCGCAATTTCCTTAAAGGTCAAAAACAGTAGGCGAGCCCTCTTTGCGAACACGCACAAGTAACTATTTAACAAATTAAATTAATATACAAAAAACAGTTACTTCGTACTAGCCTCGTTTGAAGGATTGACGTCACAAATGTGTCTGAGTTTTGAGTTATTTTTACAAAAAGCTAAGCACACAATTATAAATGTAAAGTGCCGAGCATTGAACTGTAGCGGTTGCTGCGAAAATAAAAGCCCAAGTGCAGTTATCACGTTCCTTTTCTCCTCGCTATTCCTGTGGTATGAACATCTGGGACGTATACGCTGTCGGCGTTGTCGTAATCTGGTTTTCTATAATTCTTGATTTGAAATGCTATGTGTATCAAAATTGATACATAGCTCGAATTATAAAGTTGTTGAATTTATCATGACTTACTTGCAAAATTGTTTCAAAATATGGCTAGAAATAATGGCAATTAAAAAATAAACAAAGTCACAAAGGATACGGTATCTGACTTTTTTCTTTTCAGAAGATATTATACTTCAAAAATAGAAATATATGATTTTCGATACAAAGCTCGATTTACGGTAAAAAAAAACAATTTTTATAGTTGGTCTGCCAGCAAAAATTGGAATGTTTTAATATCCAGTGCCCCTTATCGCATTACAAAGCAAACAGCCCAAATCGTATACTGTTAGATACCATCTTTGAAGTAGTAACTTTACTTCATGAGGACACTTGCCCGATGCAGGGTATAAAAGTATCTGCACAAGTACTCTCCCTTTGCCGGAAAGTTATCAGTGCCTATTGCCAGCTTGATTATATGAAATATGCGCTAATGCGCACTTATGATTTTTTTCATATTCACTGTCGTATAACTAGTTTGCTAATACTACAATTTGCGCGGCGTAGAGATAAAGTGCTTTCCAAAAGTGGTAAAGTATAATGAGCGATTGGTCTCAGCGTTGCTTAGAAATCTGTGAAATTCTCTTGGCTGTCTGGTTGACTAGTTGCTGCTCGGCTGTGTGGGTTTCTATTGACGACGGAAATTCCTAAACTAATTAGCTTTGCGTAAAGAATTTGTTTGGTCTTCCTTTATTGTTTTTATTTGTGCAGACAAAAATGTTATACTTATATAAACACACCGCACATGTGCAGATTATGGAAAGTTGTTATATTTTTTTTTTGCATACAGTCTCATTTTATCCTTCATTAGTTATGTTCTGTGCTGTATTTTTAGTAAATGAGCGTAGTAAGGAGGATAGTTTGGAATAAAATGAGATATGAGGTATGAAATGCAAAGAATAAAGTGAAGTGAAGTGAATTGAATGAAATTAAATTTAATGGAACGAAATGGCTATGAAATTCGCTGAACAAAAATTTAGAAACGAAGGAACTGAAATGGTGACATGTACTGACTCGGCACGGAATTTTGCTTTTTACAAGCTCGAATTGTTTACAATATTTCAGAAGTGGTTAAGAAGCACTAGACGGTGAATGGCTTTCAATAGTTTATCAATGAGGTGCTATTTTGTGCAAATAGATAATTATTATCTTGTACTCAGAGGTCCATTTCATCTTTAAGTGCTTCAACAAATTCATGTTTTTGATCCAGAACTAATACAGAACTGAACGTCACTGAAGAATCATACGCTGAGGTCATTTCGGCTTATTTATATTTGTTTGAAATAGGTTTGCCTAATATTTAGAACATGCTGGAAATCATATAAACGGAAATTAATACAACATAAGTAAATATTTGTTTTCTCTAAGAGCAAGTTAGGCATTTGCTTTATTTTATTTCAAGCGGAATCTACGCTACTACTACATTTGGTTCTACTTAAGTTCTACTACAAATTCAAGAGTAAAATTAAATTTTACTTCAAAATAATTAAAGATATTAGATTTCCTCAACTTTTTCAATCATAACTAAATTCTTCTTTTTCATTTGAGTATGCCGATAATACCATAACTCACCGATAAAAGCAAAAATACTAAATACCAAACCTACAATTAGAGGCAAAAGTAGGCCTACAAAATTAGCCATGTCCAATTTGACAGGACCAACGTCGAAATTCATATACATTGAAGCTTGGATTTCCTCCTGTTGTTTTCCATCCATATAATAAGCGCCTACTTCCCATTCCCAAAAAATATCCAAACCTGTTGAGTGCACATCCAATATAATCTCATTTAACTTTGGTAGCAAGGCCCAGAGGCGCGATACAAAGGCGAAGCAATATTGAAAGTAAATATCGTCGGTCATTAGTTTGAGGCGCTGAAAAGCTTCATCGGTGAGAAACCCGACATTTCCAAAGTGACCTTGGGAAAAAATAATAATAATGAATGTTGAAATATTTTACTCGTGATGTACTCTATTACTAAAAATCAACTGATGTGATGCAATGTGATGACATATATATGTGTTGTTGAATAATGTGATGGACTTGATATTTATCCAAGCAAAATCGGATAATGTAATGATTCGCTCATTTACCTATGAAAATCTTGGTATATACAATAGTGTTTTATGTTATGTGAGGGAAGTGTGATGTGAGGATATGGTGTGATATCACGTCAACGATGTCACGTGGGTGCTAATATGATTTGAATAAATTTAAAAAAACTAGAGAATGATCAAAACATATACTCCACTCTTCGTATGATACGATATTTTTCATTTGTAAGAAAGAAAAAATACGAGTGTTTCTGTAATGTCAGTCGATCTGATGTTATGACTACTCATATGATGTTAGAAAAAGATGGTGCAATGCTCATGACACGTAATGTAGTTCAGGGAAATAGTTTGCAACATCGAATATATAAGTGATGTGATCCTACTTATTTAGAGTAGACATAGACATAAATATACAATATGTTTGTGTTATGTGTAGTAAGTAGTGTCTAATACAAAGTATGATGTGAGGTGGTAATGTGATCATGTGGTGTGATTATGTGATGTGATAGATGGTGATGTGATAGGACGCGGCGGTCATATGATTTGAATAAATTTGAAAAAAATATAGTATGATAATATTATGCATCTCATAGAAGATCATATTGTTGATAGTTTGCTGCCTAGTATACGATAATCATAAGGGGACAATCATATGTGCCCGTAGTGCAGCTATTAATGTAATTCAATATGATTTGGTGATTTTTAAAGAGACTTTAAAAGTAGTCATATGATGTTCGAAAAATAGGGTACAATGTCCTATGCATATATAACTTGTCTTCAGTTTAATTTTGAGTTAAAGTTAAAAAGTTGGTTGACTTATTTCCATTTGAAGTGGAGTTAAGCGTGATGTAGGATGTATGCAATGTATCTTGAGTTATGCATTGCATTATCATATGAAGCTATCAATAAAATCACATACATTCTTTCCTCTGTTTTCTTACTCACCAAATGCCAATCGCTCCAAGACAAAACCCATATTTTCTGTTTTGGCCATTTCAGTTAGCTGCTCGTAAGTGTAGACGTGATATTGTCTTAATATACCTTCAATCGCCGGCTATAAGTGAAAGTAACTATGTAAAGCTTGTAATAATCTATTTAAAAAAAAACACCTACATCAATGGTTCCTTCACCTCTCAATGAGATTACCCAATCAGGTGATGTTGCTGCCCAGGGAATGCCATGCCTTTTTAGCCGCTCAACCGAGTCAGACGCCTCCTCCATGCTACCGTCCATTAACTTGTATTATTCAACTAGTCGTAGATAAAAAAAAAAAAGTTTTCAATATTTAACTTACGTCGGCAACGTCAAAATGGCCGATAGTCCACCACCATAGACACTCGTCACAATCGTATCCATCATGTAACAGGCGAAGAGCACCATACGTACTGTATGCGAGTTAACCACATAATCCGAACCTTGCGACACGAACAGCTTCAGAGTGGTAATGTAACCAAATTGAAAACTTTCTAGTAAACCATATTGGGGCTCCGTGTCGGAGGGTGCCAAGTGACGTGTGACAAAAAGTGCGAGAATTTCAGCGCCCAAACTGGCAAATACGCCCAGCCAGAGTGTGAATTGAAATGGTCGAAATGGTAGTAGCCAGCTGGTGAGACGATGTGGTGATGGTACTAAGCAAGTTACGCCAGATCGGCCAATGAAATGGGACATATCCAAGAAGCGGTAATCATCAGGCCTTTTATAATAGTGAAAAAGGTGGAGAAGAAATAAAGAGTACAAATTTTATGAAACTACCAAAAATATAGAGCCCCAACGGTATATTGTGACTTCCTGGCCGATATCATTCCAAATATGCCATCTCCTGTCAGATTTCCAAAAGATATGCCCCATTCCAGTTTTTCAGCTAATAAATTTGCATATATGTATTATATTTTGCATATTTTTTTTAATATTCGAAACTTATTCTATGCTTACATGAGTCCACTTCAACCGAGCAGTTTACAACCCTACAAAGTGCGAAGAGCATTCGCATTTCGCTGCCATCGACATGTACGGTACCGCGAGGATTATTAGGATCATGGTCCTTTACTTGTGGCTCACGCTCCTAGATAGAAAAAAGTTATTGGCGGAAGAATATTAAGAGCGTATACATTTATTTAGAACTAAATATTTTTGTGAATTAAGTTCAAATGTTAATTACGAATAAGTTCATAAAAATTATTTAGTTTTTGAATAAGATCTGAACTACGAAATTTTTTCCATTTCCATTACGGTTCATTATTTTGTATGCCTTTTTAGTTTTATTGATTATTTTCTTACATAACTCAACAATTAACAACACGGTGCTACAAAAATAAAAAGTTGCACGCACCTTTTACTTCATGTAGTAGAGGTGGTAGAAGAAATCTATAAACATATTTTTGACATTAGCCAAATTTCAAATGCACCTACAAAATATATAGATATGACCAAAATCGGGTTATTGTATCAAAACATCGTTCATAATTTGGACAATTTGCAACGGACTCTAATAAACCTAGGTTTGTTGAACAAAGATAGATTATGCTTTTCTGCTGTTTTCCAAATCTTTAAGTAATGTTGAATACCATTGCCTTTGTAAACCAAAATAATGAAAACAAAACAAAAAATTACATCCTATACTTGTATGAAACCAATTCTTAGTGATTTACCTCAAACAAATTACATTTTATCCTCTGTGAAAAGAGCCATTGTACAAAAGCCCACAAATTTATAAAACCGTTTCCAAATTCAACAAATTTTGCAGAAGATTTTACAAATTTTAATAAGAATTACTTGGGTATACAGTTTTAAAATAATTTTATAGCACATAAAATTTGTACAATCAAGAGCAAGTTTCAAGAGGCTACAAATTATGGGCGAATTTCCGATGAAGCGTCAGTTGTTTGTACCCACTTTACATTTGCACTTTATTGTAGGTAGCAAAATTTTTTTTAACAATTCTATTTATGAATAAAAAGGCTGAGGTTTTAGAGACTATAACTTTGTCTTTTTCATATTAAGAAAGCTGATGACGAGAGTTTAAAGATAAAAGTAAAGTAAAATAAAAGTTACATTTGGCATAGTATACAGATTATACCTTTCAATGAAAGGCTTTCTTGTAAGGTTTATCACAATGTCTTTGCTTTGGAATAAAGTTCACAAGAAAGTCTTCTATGGGGAATAAAAAATTCCGTTCTCTGTGTTAAATCGGGATTTCCTTATGGCTTTGAATTATATTAAGAAAAGCAAACTCTGCTAGACCAGCAAAATTTGCATCAACAACTTGCTTGAAAATCTAACACAATTGAAAATTAATACAGCTTGGACAGATCACATAAACAGATTCGGAAAACCTCCGCTGAGCTGAGACCAATAACTGCAAAAAAAAAACGTAACATATTTTTAGTGAGCAACTGTCGTTAAATAAGTCTCATATTGCCTCAAAACACCTTGGAATTAGAGAAAAAGATAGATCAAGTTAAAATAAATTGTAAGCTGTCAAAGAAAATGTTAGAAGTAAAAATACCAGAAATAGTTCAAAGATATACAGCATTGGTGTTGACTTTTTGGATCAACTAATAAGTTAGCAAAGAATATATCTAAATTTCAGCTAAATGGACATTGCGACTTATAACAAATTTTATTGATTTCGCTTTGGTATCTTCTTGGCTGCTTTATCAAAAAAGTAAAAAAAAGAAAAGACTGTGTTATTCAAAATATCCCGAAAAAATTAATAAAGAACTGCTACATTTACGAATAGCAGTGGCAAACCATATTGCATTGTTCTCTAAAAATTTCGAAAAATTGAATATAAGGAAATCAAATTTCCCAAAGATTTGTAGCCTCTCGAAAAACTTTTTTCTTAAATATTTGTAGATTTCTACGTGTGTGGTTCAAATCAAAAAAGAAAATTTTGTGTTCACTACTTCAAAAGAAAGGGGTTTGTTAAAAATAATCAAATTATTTATTTTAGTTACTTGAATATTTTCTAATAGTTGGTTATCTTTAGTTATTTGATTACTTAAAATTATTAGATTATTTTAAATTATTTTCCTTCAGGGTTGTTTTTTTTTGCTTTGCTTTTGTAATTCTTTTTGCTCATTTCTCTTATTTTATTGTATTGATTCTCCTTATATATTTATTCGTGGAGCATTTTATTTCACCTAGCCAATTTAAATAAATCCTGAAATTATTCATATAATTAAATAAAGTCAAAATAATTGAAAATAATCAAACAATTAATG
This sequence comes from Anomoia purmunda, assembly GCA_951828415.1. NCBI lineage: Eukaryota > Metazoa > Arthropoda > Insecta > Diptera > Tephritidae > Anomoia > Anomoia purmunda. Next base: position 93,848,608 of record OX639996.1, read on the forward strand.
TAATTATTAAAATATTAAAATGTAATTATTAAATAAATTAGTAAAAATAACCAAATGTTTAATCATGCAATTGAACAAAAAAAAAGGGTAAATGAATGAGCACATTTTGTTTTAAATAATTCATCAATTGTCATTTAAATGATAAAAATAATAGTATCTAATCATTAAACACACCGATTAATAAATAATCGTTATTGAATAGCTCTGGTTCGAGTCCACCTCAACCATGCATTTTATAACCTTGCAGTGGAAGCTTTTGCTAATTTGAATTTTTCGATGTAATGCTGTGCTTTCAAAATTTCAAAATTTCTTTTAGTTTTTGGCTCTATTCGGAATTTTCGGAGAATTCAGAAAATTCTGGTTTAACTTAAATGCGAGCATTTTCACGTATACGGGGTTTTTCATACTAGTTAGAAATTTTTCTGAGAACTTATCTTAGATATGTCTTCTGTGTAAAAAATATATAGCATTTTGTAAAGACATTGATATCACAGTTCGAGTGGCAGTTAATAAAAAGTAATGTTGAGCATCATAAAATTGACTTACAAAATCCACAACGCTAAATGGACGATAATCGAAAATTCCAGCTATCACTTCACGTCCCTGCATATCCTTTGTTTTGTCCATAAACAAATCAACGCCAAGCTCAAATGTATCATTCAAGGCATTATAACGATCCAATACATATAATTGCTCCGGGTGTTCGGCCAACGGTCCAACGAATTTATTAGTTTTCAATGCAAACATCGAGCAATTGCCACACTCAGCTTCGACTATTAAAATATTTGGTAGATCTGTAATTAAAATGAAATGCCAGCAAAGTGCTTACAGTGATAAATAGTATCCATCGAAAATGTTCATTTGTACTTATTGTATATACCTATGTATGTACATATGTATGTATGTGTGTATGTGCGAGGAATGTAAAGTAAAGTATATTACCTAGGAAGAGATAGTCATCGAAGTATGTCGAAATAGCAGTGTCCGTTTGCAGGTCCTTACGGTAGACAAATAGAAATTTATTGCGCAACGAACGCCAAACCGATATTCTACTCGCATTGTAGAAGCTACGCGCAAAGGCCGGTATGTCCTCTTGAAAAGCAACGAAGGACTACGAGGTGGTGGCGTGTATTGAAAATTCAATAGCGGCATAGGGTGAGTACCAAAGTAGTAGAGGCGGTAATTAAAATTCATGCGTAATTAAATTAAAATGCCAAATGAAACTGATTTTGTTCACGTTCTTCACTTACATTATTTTCTATCCATTTTATATCAACCGACACACCGGATTGATTACGCAACTTACCTCACAATGCGATTCCCTGATGGCTATTGTTAATTTTTGTACCAAAGCATCAGGTTGCATTCCATAGCCACGTTCGATTTCGAGAAAAGCTGTGAAATTGAAAATGTCCTGCTGCAAAGCTGCGGATAAATTGTCAGGCCAAATATTTACGTATTGTATGAATTCGCTATCGGCTGGTGTTTGCAATTCAAATGGGAAATCGCGATGCCATAGGATACAGGTGGCATGAGAGTCAATAAAATACTTTTGTACTACGGCAAAAAGGCGAGAGGAGAGCAAGAATTTGTTCATCAAGCAAAAAACATAATTTTTTTTAAACAAAATGCAGATAATTAAAAAATACAAACTTACTTATTATATTGAGTAATGTTGTCCAGTAGTTGGCTGCAGGCGACAGCAGCAACATTTTTGCTTGCAATATTTTTTCTTATTTATTTATTGCGCTCTAAATAATAACTGACAGCGATAGCTGAGTGCACTAAATGTTATCGTTGACAGATTGAAGAGTCTTTTTTATATGAAGGCCGCACTTGTAGGCATTTTTTCTAATATAAAATATGCAAGAAATTGAGAAAAGATAATAGATGTTTGCATTTGTCATTAAAAAGTGTAAACATTAAGCTGTCGCGCAAGGACATCGCTGCTTGTGTTCAATTTGCTTTGTAAATAAGAGCTCTGAGTACCTTTAAGTGTGCTATAAACAATAAGAAAGTTTGAACTAGAGCGTGTTAGAATGTTGTAATTGCAATTTCCTGTCAATCAATAGGAAAATATTTCTTGCATGTCAACGGTGCATTTGAGCAACCTGGTCATTTAGAAATAAATGCTTGTATTTATAATCACCAACAAATTAGAGTTTTCCAGTAATTCAATCATATGAAGTAACGTAGCAAACGAGAGTCACATATAAAATCATTTTCTAGGTGGTCGGAAAAAAATGTTCACTCGAAATACGTAAGTCTAAAAATTTAGCATCAGCTGTCCATTCTTTCCTTTAAGAATTGAACAACTCGGGGGCATATCGAGACATCTCAATGATCTCGGCCCATTGCAGCTTGGTATTGAAAATGGCCGAAGCGAAACACATAACAATTTTTTGTGAAAATTAAAAGAATGCGTTATTTTTAGAGAACGACCGAACCCCAATTTTTAGGACCAAACCGAATATTTTCAAGGTCTAAAATATTAAAAAATCAATGACTTTTTAAATTCTAGTAATCACAGCCATTTCAGTGTATCACATGAACATAGTACGTAATGTAACACATTACATTGTAAATAAAAAACATGAATGTTTAATGCTCCAAACTTAAACATTTTAGATTGTAACGCAAAATCAATATACCCTATCGCCAATTCCACCTTACAATCGGTTCCATATTTGACCCAGCTGCGATGAACATCAACACAATAGACATCCTCGATAGAGAAGCGCAAACAGATATTTTAACGCAATCTTTTCCACACACAATAAGTATTCAAAAATATCACAATTTCCTGGCACCAGATGTTGACTGAAAAAAGTGTCCAATTCGTTATGAAATAATTAATTTCTCGTACGATTAACACATCGCAATCACGTAAATCCGACAGACTTATTTGACTATTTCCCAAAGAGAAATATATTACAAGTAAAACTTTATATAATTTTTACCCTAATTAAAATGGGCAAATATTCCAGCCATGTTTGGCTTTTATTTTGCCGAAGCCAAACCGAAATTAAATGTCCAAACATAGTCGAAACCGAAGACGAAGTTGAAGATCGGTTGCTCCCTAGTTAATCCAGTAACTATAAAAAGATAATTTGTGAACGTGGCACTGCCCACTTTAGACCAAATAGGAATAATTTGACACATACTTTACATTTGAATTCAGTGGGCTCAATTTTGAAAATTATAGAAATCGGCCCAAAACCACACCCGCTACTCATATAATGGTAATTTACAAAAACAAGTAAACGGAATATTTTAGTAGCTATCAATGGTGTAACAAAATTTTGGAAAGAGGCGTGACACAACTCAATTAAGAGAAAATAGTAGGGATATCCGGATATCTCTGCGGATAACCGCTAACACGGCTAAAATCCGAATAGTGTGGATATCCAGTTAATGTTCGTTGGTGGAATTATCCGGATATCCGGATTTACGAATATAGGATTAATCTTCGTATATTCCGATATCGAAAAAATCAACGAATTGATGAACAATAATAATAAACAACAAACACTTTTTGTAAATAATTTTTCGGCTTTTTTAACTATCTGGATAATCTGAATATTCAAATATCCGGATACTTCAACAAAAATAATAATGTTCTCATAAACTAAAAACTATATAATGTACATTATTCACAAAGTATGTATAATTTAAATTAAAGAGGGTTTCTTTGGAAAATAAAAAATATTCCTTTCTAATAAGTTCAAAATAAGATTCTTGTGAAAAATGTGTGAATCTCCTTATTAATTTACTTTATATAATTTTTCATATAAAAATGAGGAGATATCATCTAAAATTCCATATTTTTGGACAAAACTCCACAAAAATGAAGAAACAAAAAATTGTCACCTTTCTCTAAATTGAAAAGAAATTCAAAATAAAACCAAGAAGATTTTCTTCAATTTTGTCCCCTCTCACTCTTCTTCGCCACAAATATTTTTAGACGTCGATCCCTTTATATATAAGTGCACTAATAGCTCTATGAAGGAATGACGAAAATACCATTTGTGTATTCAACATCGGACCATTAAACTTTTCATACAAAGAAATCAGTGGAATAGAGCAAATAATTAGATATAAATAAAATAATCCAGAATAATAAAAAAGTAATCAGAAAATAGTTAAATAATTTTTTATATTTTTTTTTTTGTATTACTGTTGGTTAATTTTTTTATTGGAGATTAACATAATTTTTTTGATTAACAATAATAATAATATAGTGGTGTTTCCACCCTAACTTGATGTTTGGCGGAACTTCGTGCGTCTTGATGTTGTAACGTAAATTGAGGGGCCGACAGTTTTACGTCGACTTCGAACGGCAAATGATTGCCTACTAACTTTTCGATTAATTAATCATTGTGATTACTGAACGTAGGCAATCGGTTTGATTACTAATCGTAATCTAAACTTAACAGCTCTAATCCTGAGATATATTTTGGTCAGGTATAATTAATTTAGGGTTGGCAAAGATTAATATTTTGCAAATATTATTGTTTTCAAAACCCTCCAAGCATTTACTTCAATCAACAAAATTAATAGGATATTTAAAATTTTCAAATCAGCAGTTTAAAACTATTTGCAAAGATTGCGGTTCCATTATAACGCCCTCCATCTTTTTGCACACCCCCTCCATCTTTTTGCACACCCCCTCCAATAACGAGTTGCTTTCTGCATCAGATCATCATTGCAATGCTCAATCATTTGCATGCAACGACAGCGTCAACAGAGGCAGCCACAAAAGGCAGCGTAGCACCACAGTAAATAAAAAATCGTCCAACTATCCTGCAGCGTTGCCGCAATATTTCTACACATCAAGTGCAGCTGTAGCAAATGAGTGAATTGTAACACTAGCAACAACAACAACAACAACAACTACGCAACCATAGAAAGCCAACAATGAGCAGAAGTATATAAAAAACTTTGCAAATTTTTACATTTGAATAAACCGCAAATATTTTGTGATTTTATGGCAAAAACAAAAACAACAGCCACAGCAGCAACACCAATCGTGTGATGTTGTTGCTTGCATTTCGTTAGTGAAATGGAGTAGCAGTTTTTTCTCCTTTTCATTTGCACTATATTTTTGCATATGTATGCGTGTGTGTATGTGTGCTTGCTTGTAATTTTTCTAATTTTCCTTGACTGCTGCTTTTGCTGTGTTGTCAACATTTTGACAAATGTCATCAAATCTCAAGGCTCCGCCTGCTGCTTCTGCTTCTGCTCCTGCGTTGGTGTTGCTCTTACTCTGTGTCAGCATTACCAGCAGCGTTTGGCCTTAGTGGTTTTACTCACACGTTCTATTTCATCGCAAGTTGTGATTGTGGCACTTTTTTGTTGTTGTTCGCCTGTGTGTCACCACCAAGGTGTGTGGTTAATAGTTGACGTTTTTTGCTTTGTCAAATGCTTTGCACAGCATTCAGCCGAGAAATCATCAGCGCCAGCAGCAGTTGCACGAGTATTTAGTTGGTGAAAAAAGAAGTTCCTCAAACGCCCCGCTGGCAGGCAGTTGCTGCATAGAATTTAGCTTCTTAACAGCGTGACTGCCATTGCCTACCTGCAACCTTCACTTCGAACACCGCAAACTAAACTGCCTTAGCTTCCACTCGATGAATTTCAGACGAATGCTGTCATACTAAAATCACACCAACAACAGCATCAAAATAACTTATTTCTACAACAACAAAAAATTTACCATTTACATAGTACATTGGTGTTGGTGCCGAAAAAGATGTCAGCGGTAAATAACTGCAGAAATTACATTAACTCGTGACAATGACTTTCAATGCGACTTCTCGTTGCGGGCGTGTGGTGCGGCGGATGGTGGATGGCGGTCGGCGGATAGCTGCTGCATTTAATGCGCTTAAGCGTTGTTGTTGCTAACGCAACGCATTTTCGCTGTCATGCTAAAATATTTGCGGCATTTTTGATGCGCATTAAGCACAGCGTTTCTGCCTTCGCCGAAAATTGAACGCAGCGAAGAAGTGTGGGTGCAAATTTGAGTGCGGAAATGGGAAAGTTGAGTGTAGTGGTGTTTGTGGGCGCTGTGATGGTGTCCGCAATGGCGGCTCACTGGCAGCTGTGTTGGCAGCAAACTTGATTAAATGTCAACGCATTATAAGCAGCTGTAGAGTGGCAACAACAACAATGCACTGGCATAAAGAAAAGAAGCAATAGTTGCTGTGGGTGCATTCAAATCAGATTTTTGGCAAATTTTATTCTTCACCAGGCGTTCGCTCACCATTTTTTATGCCAAGGTATTCGCTGTAGTAAATTTTACAACGAGATATGTAAGTTTCGTGTCAGTTGCTACGTTCAGTGCACTGTGGTCCATAAAACATTATTTGCAGAGAAATGAAGGAACTACATAATACGAAATAATATAATATAATTATTAAATATATTCAAATTTACTCAAAGCGGTCTTGAAAGGAAAGCATGCTATCAGGCTAGAAACTTATACTGTTCCCTCTAGCTAAGATTTCGTGAAACGAATTATCTTTTCCCCGACACTCAATCAATATATCAATAATAACAAAAGTTAATAAACGATTACTATTTTTTATTCTTTTCCTGAATGACTCTGAAATGTTAAAAAAAGTCTTTGAAGAAATTTCTCCTTAATAAAATTCTTTCAAAATCCATTTAAAATTAAAAAACACACGCGCACCTACGAGCCAGAAGTAAAACTTCTTCGTGGTATTAGAAGTTAATAAAAGAAGTCGCAGAAATTAAAAGTAGCATTAATAAACATAGTGGAAGAAAGTAGTGAAAATAGTGGTAGAATGTAGTGAAAATAGTGGTAGAATTTTGGTAAAAGTAGTGAAGAAATTAGTAAAAAAAGTGGTAGAAACTAGTAAAATAATTGATGACATTAGTAAAAATAGTTGTTGAAATTAGTAGTACCATTAATAAAAGTAGTGGCAGAAATTAGTAGCAGCATTAGTATAAATAGTGGTAGAAATTGGTAAGAATAATGTTAAAAATTAGTGGCTGTAGTTCGTAGTAGCATTGGTAAAAATGGTTGGGAAAACTGATAAAAATAGTGGAAGTAATAAATAGTAGCTTTAAAAAAAGTGGTAGAAATTCGTAAAAGTGGTGGTAGAAAGTAGTAAAAATAGTGGTCGAAATTAGTAAGAATAGTGGTAGCAATTAGTTGTAGCATTTGTAATAGAGGTAGAAATGAGTGAAAGTAGTGGTAGAAATTAGTATTAGCATTAGTAACAATAGCGGTTGAAATTAGTAAATATAGTGGTAGAAATTAGTAAAGTGATTCTTTGTATGATATTCTGACGCGACTTTCGTTAGCGGTGTAAATATCACTGTCGCTAAAAAGGTTTTGCATCAAAAAAATTTTGGTTACAAATAATAAGACTCCTTAGATATGTCGATACTTTTAAACTAATAATGAAAAGAGAAGGTTTCGAATTCATATGCCATAAATGAATGATATCCATTTTTATAAGCTGGAGTATATAATTTATTTATACGAATTAAGAAATAGAATATCAATTTATAATATAACACGCCAATTTTGCGGCTATTAGCATAAAATTTATTGCTTATTTCAGGAACGTTCGTGACTAAAATATTATAAAGAAACACTGTTTATTTTTCAGATGAATGTGGTAGTTAATAAAAAAAAAAACAAATTAAATTTACATAATTTACTTAAACTAACGTTGGTTTTTATGTAGAAGCTTAAAGTTACTTTATATCAGTAACATTAAATAATCGATATTTTGATTGTTTCGGATCAAAGAATTATTGGCAAGAATTCGTTCAAAACAAAACTCGAATATATCGATCTTATCCTAACGCCATGTATAGCATACAAATCTGAAGTTATGCCTATTTCTTTGTAATGTAGTTGCAAAGGAACACTAGGTGGGATAACAAAATGCACGTAAACCAACTACACTAACTCGGAAAAAAATGGGAGTTGAGCCAGCTCAGTAAAATTATATCCAACCTGAAATGTAGTGTTGAGAAGTGAAAAGACTTTTCCAACTAAAGGAAATTGTATCCGAGCTTTAGCGTTTTTTTGCAAGTCGGTTACAATAAAACGGGCCCATTATATTTATTTAGAAGATTTTTTTGTAATGAATCATTGCATAATCGCCATTTTCTTTTTTTCGATCAAACCGATCTTTATTCCTGGATCTAAAATGCTCCGATCATAATATTATTGTCCTCGCCAAAAAATTGCTTTGGCGTTCATTATGATCGATTATAAATATCGATGATTTTTGATAGAAAAAATAAAAATCATGAAAAAACTATCAAATATGATCGGTAGTATTTAAATCCAAGAGTAACATTTATTTTTTATCGAACAAATACAAGTTCATGATTAACGATTATATTTTATCGAAAAACTACAAATTATAAAATAACTATTCAATCATGATTTTCTGTATACAAATTGTAACCGTTACGGGCTCTGCCTTATATCGATCTCAATCCGCGATTGAATATAATGAGAAAAACCCAACATCAACTGGTTTTTTACTTGTGGTACAAACACTTTGTTAACAATTATTGCAGACTTAAGATTGTAAATTTTTGTTTAATTTTTTTTTTATAAAGCAAATGTACTGGCTATCTTAATAAATAACTGAATTACAAAAAGATGATTTATTTCCGAATGTTCTGCATTAAAAAACGCTAATAATGTTCAGCACCTTGCATTGTTCTACTTGTTACATTTTTTAACAATCAATTTTATTTTCGGAATCCGAAATCTCGGGATTACATAACACAATCCCGAAAAAACCCAGATCAGTAAGATCCCTAAAATTGGCATCTATGCGAAGTCGAAAGCTCCGCGATCGAACATATCGCAATTTTGAGCCCGAAAATGGAGTTCATTCATTTAAGTATTAGAATTTTTTCTTTACATTAGTATTTGAAAACAGTTTTGCATAAAATCGTTGAGCAAGTCATTAAAACGCATATTACACTACTCGACAAAAAAAATCTCCAAGAATAAAATAGGCCTTTCCTAAAGTGAAATTTTCTCCTGATTCCGAATATGACTTTCATTTTCTTGTGGCAGATCTAGTTTCCGAGATATCGGCGAAAATATGAAAATTCCCATTTTTGCAGAACACTACTTCATATAGGTACGGCAAAAATTTGTATTTTTCATTTTTTCGTTTTAAACTGTTGAATTATGCATTATACTAATTCCCATAAAAATGTCTTGCCTTCACCTCCCTCAAGTATCTTCAGTAGTTTGGCCACTATGCCAAAAAACGTTCAAAAAATGTTGAAAAAAAAAACGAAATTTTTTACACAATTTCAGATTTAACCACTTTAAAATCGGAAAAATTCTATTGACGAAAAAAAGTTAGCCCTCCTATGTTGTAGGTAATTTAACTACGAAAATTTTAAGCATAACAGTACAACAATCGGACGTGCCATTGAAACTATAGCCCCGTTAACTTGCAAGCGTCTATCCTACAATTTTTTTATAGAGAAAATTTTTATTCAAACTAGGTTTTTATTTTTTTATAACGTTTTATTATAGACATATGTTTGCACGTTAAACTGTATTCAATTGAGTAATATGAGTATAAATCAGCAATTCAGTAAAAAACAACAACGACAACAACATTAAATACATACATATCTACATCTAAAAAAGTCAAATTGAGCGATTTTACCGTGGTGGTCAATAGTGAGGGACGTGGGTACTTCTAACTACCCGTTTATAATTTTCTGGGTTTGTCTCCCGTATTATTGTCCAGCAATAATCTCCCATCATTTCTTCATTCCAAAAACCTTGGTAACGCTTTTCAAAAATCATGAGGTCTTGGTGAAACCTTTCACCCTGTTCATCACTTTCAGCACCTAGGTTTGCGGGAAAATTATCCAAATGTGAATGCAAAAAATGCATTTTGAGGGACATGTTGCATTTCATAGCACTGTAGTTTTTCAACAAGGCTTTGACCATCTCTCTATAGTTGGGATCTTTGTTGTTGCCAAGAAACCCACTAACGACTTGCTTAAAGCTGTCCCAAGCCGCTGCTTCTACTGATGATAAATGATTCGCAAAATTTTCGTCTTTCAGCAACTTTCTAATTTGCGGACCAACAAATATACCTTCTTTTAATTTGGCTTGAGTTATTTTAGGGACAAATTTCGTTAGGTACTGGAAGGATGGCGCGTCCTTATTTAAAGCCTTTACAAAATTTTTCATTAATCCTAATTTGATGTGAAGTGCTGGCAAAATAACTCGTTCGGGATTTACTAAAGGCGGGTTTGCGATATTGAAGGCACCTGGTTCGTACTCAGCTCTTGGTGGCCAGTTTTCCTGAATATAATGGGTTTCTCTAGCACGGCTGTCCCAAAGACAGAGAAAACAGCAATATTTAGTGAAACCTCCTTGAAGTCCGAGAACTATAGCTACAACCTAGGATGTATTTCATATACTATTTATTATAAATTGTTTATATTGAATGAGCTCAAGTAAATTTGATATGCTTAAATAAGTTTCTTTAGTATTCTCAGAATGTGCCACTGGTATTGACGGTAACGAATTTCCTTTATGGAGTAATGCTGCTTTTAAACTATGCTTTGAACTGTCTATAAACAAGCGCCAATCATCCACTTTATTTTCTAATTTTAGTGCTTCAAATAAACCTTGAACATCATTGCAGTAGCAAATATTTTCACTTTTAGTAAAAAAAGAAGAGAAAGTCTTGTGTCTATTTCGAAATTTGGAAGTACTTGTCGAAGGGCCCAGGCTGCCCCATTGCTGCAAACGAGATCCTAGAACTTCGCTATCAAATTTCGATAATTTCAAATCTCTGACCAAGTCATTAAGTTCGGCTTGTGAGACTCGATGTGGGATCTCTCCTTCTTGTCCACTTTCTGAATTATCTGCTTCGGAGTCACTTTCGCTTGAGGCTTCAAAACTTATAGGCGGTCTAGGTATGGGTAAGGTATGGTCATGTAGTTTTGGTTTTTTAGCTGATGCCACATTTGGATAACTTATTAATTTCCTCTTTTTTCTCGTTTTACCTTTAAGGTCTATCACGCAAAAATAGCACTGGTCGTGGTTAAAGGGTTCAGTCCACATCATTGGAACACCAAACTTCATGTTATGACCTTTACCCGATACCCATCTCATTAAAGTTAATCTACAGGAGGCGCAAATAAAATTAGGTGTCCAAGATTTATCGAGATTTTTTACACGGAAACCGAAATAATGAAAGTATGCATCTCTGACAGAATTAGTTATTTTCCGAGCTGAGTTTCCGAAAATATAATGTCCGCAAATAAAGCAAAAATCATCCGGATTATTTTTACATTTAAAATCTCTTTTGCAACAAGCCATTTCGTAAACACATCTACCGATATAGTATGTATAAATTTGCACTACAATTTGCAAAACAAAATTTACAACAAACAGTAGTTACAATTAAATACTTGATGTCTTTTAAAATTTATTAGACCCTAAGGTAGAGTGACCAAATGAAATGTCTCGCCAATTTTATCAGAGTAATACTAAAATTGTAGGATAGACGCTTGCAAGTTAACGGGGCTATAGTTTCAATGGCACGTCCGATTGTTGTACTGGTATGCTTAAAATTTTCGTAGTTAAATTACCTACAACATAGGAGGGCTAACTTTTTTTCGTCAATAGAATTTTTCCGATTTTAAAGTGGTTAAATCTGAAATTGTGTAAAAAATTTCGTTTTTTTTTCAACATTTTTTGAACGTTTTTTGGCATAGTGGCCAAACTACTGAAGATACTTGAGGGCGAAGAAGGCAAGAAATTTTTATGGGAATTAGTATAATGCATAATTCAACAGTTAAAAACGAAAAAATGAAAAATGCAAATTTTTGCCGTACCTATATGAAGTAGTGTTCTGCAAAAATGGGAATTTTCATATTTTCGCCGATATCTCGGAAACTAGATCTGCCACAAGAAAATGGAAGTCATATTCGGAATCAGGAGAACATTTCACTTTAGGAAAGGACTATTTTATTCTTGGAGACTAAAGTTGATCAAAATTTGTCGAGTAGTGTTATTTATAACAAACAAATTTGTTTATACAAATAAATATTGTTTTTTTTTACAAAATTTCGTAAATTTTGAACACTTTTTATTAGGACTAAATTTCATTAAACAACATATTTACATCCCAGAAGCATTAAAAAAAAGATCAAAAATACAAATCCTTTAATAGCATTTGCAATTTTTACTCTTGTTTTCCAATATTTGGCAAAATTATTGTGACAAAATTACTCTAAAAATAACCGCTACTTTCTAGTTTACATTATGAAGAAAAAAAGTGATCCGTTTCACGACATCTTCCCCCTTAAAAAAATTTATTTCAATAATGAATGCAACAAAATACATTTATTAGGTGCTCAGCAGAAGGTAGTTAAAAAAATAACTTTAATTTTCTCATCTCACTCAAAATTGCTTTGTACTTAACATTATAGAGAGCGGTCTAGATAAGTGGCTGCTTTAAAACTGTTTAAAAAATTTTAGCAATAATCAAATTTATTCGAAAGAGCAAACATTATCATTATTTCTCGAACACGATTTCATTGCAGCCTCGGCTGGTTTCGCATTAGCGCACCCTGTTAACCCAATTTTCTAAGATTTTGTGACAGCTTCTAGCTCTATCTCACGAATGTTGCCTGATTTTCGCCTAAAGGTTGATTTGATTCCGTAAAATATCGGTCATTCACGGCACCTCATAAAAAAAAATGTTAACTTCTCGTAGCTCTACAATGCCCAGTTTATTGTAAGCGATTAAATCGAGGTTTTTATGAAATATTTGAACATGCTGGTGCGTGAAATGATTGGTTGTTGAGATCGATGGTCAGTCAATATTCCAAGACCGAGCCGCAAACTCTCGGCCAGCAGAACCTAATTTTTGTCAAACAATTCTGTAAGAAAAAGCGATATCCTTCACCACTGTGCCCCATTGTTGAGGACAAAAGTTTTCGTTATAAATTCAAATTTGGGTTTCATTCACTACCTGTTCCGTTTTCCTCCTTGGCTATCTTTAACTTCAATCCAATTCTAGCACTCTCTAGATTGTCATTATATTTTCACCATTACCATCCGTATTCTTTTGGTTGCGCAAAAACCTTTAGCAATTTAATTTTGCATAGCGTCAACAACGACAAATATAAAGGAAGCAGAGCATTGGTGGGGAACTACTAATCAACAAAATATTATTTAAAAATTAACTGAAAAAGGAGTGAAAAAGTTGTACATAGTTGTGAAAGTTTACAGTAGGTTATAACATATTTTAATATTTTTAGATACAGGTCAGCAAGGAAAATTTCTTGAATGCAATGCCTTGATTGCTTCGCCATACAGTTTAACTCGCGATTTTTCCCTCGATCAATTTCAGTACATATGGCGATTTCGTTTCTACCTAAAATAATTGCATTTTCACTGTTCTTTTCAATGCAATGCAAACGGGTGAAACGATTCTTCACACAATTGTACTGCTTCAATGATTTAAGATACAATTAAATTTATGTAAAGATAAACCTACTCTCCGTAGGCAAACATTTAATCATTAAATGATTTTAATGATGATTTAAATGTCACCCCTCGGCGGAAACCGTTTCTGAACTACAGTTAAGCAATGCGTTCAGTATTCAATTTTGTGCCCATACGTTACATGGTTTCATTGTCCTTCGTCAAAACGACTACGGGCGATCTTATTTTCGTTGTAACTTTATTTTTATTGCAGACGATCGCAAAAATTGTAAGCTGCTATTCTCGGGTTTTTGTTTTTTGGCGTAGTCGAATTGATGAGGAATGACGTTTATGCAACTTTCAGGTTTTTGTGTGGTGTACTTTTCTGGATCTACTATTTGTTAATTTCGTATGCAATGACTATTAAAAAAGTGTTAATTGCTAAAAAAATAAAAAGAATTGGGTTTGCAATTAAAGTTTTGTTACAGAAGAGAACCAGCTAATATTTTAAAGTCATAGTCGAATATCATGTCGGCTACTAAAGCTATACTGCGTGGGAAAAACGGCCATAAATGGTCACCAGTCAAGGGTTAGATGCACCGATATGGACTAAACGTCATACATCAAATTCTAGAGATAATGCAACGGCAATCGGAAAATAAAATACACGCTTCTTAAGGGATCCTGTTGATGACTGCGTCAGAAAGGACCAATATTTACCCGTCTGTACAAAAGCGTACCACTAAAGCAAGATTAAAATTTCTCTAAAGCGATAAGTCTTTGCGCCTCCAATTAGTTAAAGATGAGGGAATTTGACATAAATATCGCAATGTCATATTTAGGTAAAGGCTTCAATACGACAAAATTGACTTTTGGAGAGTTCTATGCGAAAGAGATAACAAAGTCTGTACAAGGTTCATGTAGGGCGATGGACAACTGGTTCACCTACATACCTATGCCATAGTCATAAGGAAAGCATCCGTACAATTAACAATCGTTGGGAGTTTTAAGTCAAAGAATGTTAAATCCTTCCCGAACTAAAAAAACAAAAAGGGTCGCAAATGCGGAAGATCTATGTTTTGCTATGACACAGATTGAACTCTATTGTTCTACAAACCAATATATTTCAACTAGGACAAACTCCTCTAAAATGGATTAATTTGATTAAAGAACTTTTTGCAGCCTAACAGATAATCATTTATATGGCATACGGGATGCCCCAACAATTTCTACGAATGTTAGAAATTAATTAAAATACTTATTGTTACGAATAATTCGAAAACGAAGAAAAGCAAAGTATTATGCAACAAATTTGCAACATTAAATGATACTGTAAATTTTTAAGCTTCAATGTTTCGTTTTAAAAATTGTGTTTTATTATGTTAAAGAAATAATGTTTTAAAATCAAAGAAAATTGAAAGAAGATTGTGAAATATTAGTTTTAAGTTTAAAAAATTTATGTTCTTTTTTAGGTTTGGGTTTTGTTTAATAAAAATGCAATAAATAAAATAATATAGTTAATTTCGTACATCATGTATGTATGCTCGCACTCTTTTTTAATACGAATATCAAATAAGTCGTCGTCAAAATGACTAAGGATGAGGTTAATGTACAAAAACGAAGGATAACTGTTTGTAACTTCAAAAATCCAAAGTATTTTCTTCGATTTTCAAAATATACTTCATTTACCGTGCAGCCAAGTACTTGTATTTAACCAAATACTAAGAAAATCTTGTTCGTTTACAGGAGAAATTATTAATCGCGTAACGAAAAAAATATACAAGACGAATTCCGAACTATATTAGGTATAAATATTGGCATTCCCAAGCCAGCATTTATTTATTAATTACATAATCGTGCAATTTTGAATCTTTTGAAAATATTTGTTTGAATTTGGATTTGGTACAGTGAAATCACAACCTGACAATTTTTTGAGTTTGGAAAAATGTATTCTCAAACATCAAATAAACGTTAATTGATAAGTTTCATATCATACTACTTAATAGAAACCAACAGATCCCGGGAAGTATGATGCCAGAAAAAGCCCAGCACTATTGCTATAAGCATTTAAAAAAAAATTAAGGTTGGTATTTCAGAAAAACACAAGAGTTGCACAATATATTTTAAAGTTTTCTCATAGCATCTGATGCCTAAGTACCAATCTTCCAAGCTACGGACAAATTAAAGAGTTTTGCACAAGAGTTGGTTGCTACGCTAGCATCAAAAAATAAACGACTAAAACTTCTTTAGTAACAACACTCGTTTCATTTTAAATAAATGCGAACAAAATTATCAAAAAGACCTAACTTCAAAGTCTGGTATTTGGATGTTTTGTAGTAAAAGCAAATGCACAAAAAAGTAGCGCATGACTCTCCGATAAATTTTAATCAATATACCTTAATTTTTACATCACAAGCTCTAATAATATAGCTTATAAGAAATAGACGACACGAAGTTTTTACGGTATTTTCCCCCTATGTAGTTCCGTATTTTTCAGTTAAAAGCTTAGAAGTAATCACAAATTTCAAATAGCATATAATAAGTTTTAATAAAGGGTTTTTAAATAGGGACGCTACAAAAGTAGACCGAGAGTGACAGCAAACGAGGCCATATTTTTCCCCGCTCTTTTGACATTTCTCTTCAGTAAGGTTTGCCATTTCATCATGGAAAGATATACGATCCAACAACGAGTCGAAATTAATAAAATTTACTATCGAAATTCGAAGTCAATGGCCTCAACTTTAAGAGCGCTACGTCCAATTTATGGTCGTCGTCATTTCTGGCTGAATGGCTTCGTTAATAAGCAAAATATGCGTTATTGGGCCGGCAGCAATCCACACGTACTCCATGAGTCAACATTGTATCCCGAAAAAATTACGATTTGGTGCGGTTTATGGGCCGGCGGCGACATTGGGCCGTACTTCTTCCGTGATGATCACGTTACTGTGAATGAATTGGATGATATGAACTTGGTTCCACCAGGACGGCACCACAAGCCACACAGCGAATGTCACAATCGATTTATTAAAAACCAAGTTTGGTCAGCGTGCTGGCTCATGAAATGTCTATGGTCTATGCCAACAACCCAGCGACGATTGATGAACTGAAATTGCAGCAGTATCGGCCGATTTATGCTTGAGAACCGTCGAAAATTGGGTTCAGCGTCTGGACTTCTGCAAGCGTGCCCGTAGCGCCCATGCAAAAGAAATCGAGTTCCATACATAATGGCATCGAATGTTCTTTTACAGGAATAAAAAATTTAATTCATATCCCAAACCGTTTTTGTTTTATTTAAAAAAAACTTTTGTGCGTTCCTATTGCAAGACCCGATATTATCATATGCTAAAAATTTACTCAAGGAAAATACTAAACTATTTAGGGTTTCAATTTAAACTTAACTTAACAAAACTAAGCAATCGAAAAGCAACAAAATATATATTCTAAATGACAATATGAATAGGAGAAAATTAAATTCGTTGTATTTAAAGTTATATTGGTGAATAACTGCCCATATTTTCAAAATATGTGCCTTTCTTAGCATGCTGATTCATCTTTGCCATTCGATGAAACTAATATACAGGTAACCACGCTCAGGTATATACTTATAGATAAATTATTTTTTATTTTAAGCAAAAAAATTATAAGTTAGGTTTTCCGTCAATTGTGTCTAGGTATTTTTAGTTTTCCTCCACAGTTAGTAAAATACTTGCGGTACATTTCCACATCTTTGCATCACAAAATGTCATTAGCAAAATTTATTTTTAGCATTTCAATTTACTTGCATTAATTTGATCTTGCCTTTCTACGTTGATTGGAAAAAGCATTTATAAAAGTTGCTAAGTTAAGATTGAAAATAGGAATAAGGACTTTGATTTGGTTACTGCTTTTTCTCCATTTGATGCTTAGTAATTGTATTTGTAGATTAAGAAATTGATTGCTGTCAAAGTCAGGAACTTGAATTTTTTTAAGTGAGAGAATATAATTACTTTAAGTGCACTAAAGGTTTTTCTTTGTTTGTTGAGAAGTCAGTTAACTAAGTTTCAGACGGTGAGATCAAGAGATTATTTCATTACTTATTTTGTGTAAAACTATTTGAAATTTGGGGGAAAAATGGTATGCTGAAATCATGTAACACTTTTTGGACGTAGTAAATAACATGAACGTTCTCTGAAGAAATCAGTAATTGCTTTTCATGCTTTTTGCTGATGTCTGTATAAATTAGTTGTATCAAATTAAATAAAAATTGCGTAGTGTTATTAAAATTTGTGGCCTGAATCCAATCCAAGGTAATAGCTTAGGAATTCAATGCGGTGTAATAATTATACTACTAAGAATTGCCAGAATAGAGAAAGGTTGAATTTAAAATTATCGAGGCTGCAGTCAGAGTCAAGAGTGAAAGTGAATATGTTCTATGGAGGGTTAAGTTAAACGAGTTGTTGAAGTGTTCGCTTTTAGGCAATATAGTTTTATTTTAACAAGCTGATCCTAATTACATCATTAAATATTTATGTAATTACTTAAGCTATAGATGAGTAAAACGTATTCGCGGCCAGCCTCGCCGTCCGCAAATCTGATACGGATATATAAGTTTCCACACTACATATGTGCAATTTTATCATAATAAATCGAAAAAAACATAAAACATTTTCAATCTGAAATCCTCTGTTTGACCAAGATTTACTATCATTGCGACAAAGTGTCAGCCATAACTCAATGAGGCACATAAAATGTCTTGGCTTTGATAACGGTCCATCTATCTTTATTTTTTATCTGTTATTTAGCAAAAGTAACTTACGGGTAAAGATAATATTTCCGTGAACTTTAGTTTCTGAACACTTTGTATCTAAGTAAAACCTTAAACTGATATATTACATTTACACCAAAATCTGCAATTTTGTCGTCGCATCGAATCTGCGTCGCATAAAAAATTTAGTGGGCAAAAAAAAGACTCTTACCTAAAGCACCAATAGGATGCTCAGAGTTGCCTCTTTTATTTCTTTCTTTCTATTCGATATTTGGCAATTTTACTAAAACCAGCCATAGAAAATGTAGGCGTGTTGCTTCTCATTTGTTTGTTACCTTTTACACTCTGAGGATTTGCAAATCTTTGCCACTATAATAAACTCAGAGAATGTTGTAAAGGCTTCAGGCTGATCAGATTGAAATTGTCTAATGGTATACATATTATTGAAGAAATTATGTATTTAGAAATGGTTTCTCTTAACCAACTTCAAGTCTTGCGATATTCAATTGTCGATGTCGATATGGGTAATTGAAATACTGACACAAATTACGGTTTTCTTTGCTGATCATTCCCGGTGGCAAGAATATGCGACGATTTTTGAAAAAATATCGATTTATAAAGAATATAGTGTTAAAAAAAACATGGTGTAGAGAAATTTGTACGGGCTGCAATAAGGTGTCGGAAATCTACTCAATACCTCGTCGAATGCAATTAACGATTCACATAAATTAATCATTACATGTTGGTCTAAAAGTATCCGAGTGTTCTATCATATTGGGGGGACTACCATCGACAATTATTGTACATCAATTCCGGTGATGGTATATTTGCGAACCCAAAGGATATACTCGCTTGATACTGTTCTTCACGTAATCGGCATTGAATGATAATTCAATTATAAATCGGCATTGTTCGGAGGGAAACTAAATCTTTCTAGCGATATAATAAAATCATGGAAAGCATTCAATGCCCAAATATTGTTCATGAATACAATAAATATATTGAAGGTGTTGATCCTTTGGACTCTTCACTCGGCCGCAGTCATATCCGTATAAAGCCAGGATGCCAAAAATGCAGAATACATTTGTGGCTATCAACTGAAAAACAACAAAACTTTTTCGCTGTGTTTCAGTGATAAAAAATTATTTTTGTTTTTTATTTTGATGTTCCTTCTTATTTCAAGTAATTGTGAATCGTAAGCAAAATCGAAAAACAAAAGTTATTCTGTATCTTGAGTTTTATAAAATACATTTTTTCACCACGAAAAACAGTCACTTAAGGGTTTACGAAATTTATAGCAATGGGAAGTAGTTTTTACAACAACAGAAATAATGAAAACTGTTTTTTTGTAGTTTTTCTTTAGAAGTGTAGGCTAAGCTTTAACAAAAAGATAAATAAAGCAGTCAGGACCAACTCAATTTAACTTAGTTTAGCCATTTTTACGACATATATTTTATATTTTCACCATGCTGACTTAGCTAAGCCACAAATTAGCCTACCTTTTCTAGTTTGTGTTGCTGTGATGCGGAGTTGAGCATGCCCTAAATATACTGGCTAAACAACTCAGCCAAGAAACCGAAACTAAGCTTAGCAGATCAAATCTCAGCTAACTTACGTTATAAATAAGCTTAGGCCTGAGTTTTTTTGAGAAATCGCGGTCATCTCTCGGCAGGCAAACCTCCGAGCACATTTCTGAAAAAAGTTCAAAGGAATAACAAAAAATTGCTTAAGAATAAAACACCAAATTATTACTATTATTATAAATTTTTAAATTTTCATTTCCTCCGATTTTAATCGAAATGACCGGTTGGTAAAATTCTAACGAATGGTTGCAATTCATCGTCGAATGTTGTCGATTAGGTATTAACCGATTAATATGTTATTAGACTTTTTCGCCATCACTAGGGACACGAATTTCGATAAGATACGAAACCATATCAACCCATCGGCCATTAAATACCGATATTTTTAACACGATACCTCTAAACCGATATATTTTGAAATCGTATACTTGAACCACACTATCGTATCGAATTTGCAAAGAAAACTATTTACAAGACAATGTGGGTCATCTTAAAATCGCCTTAGAAAATATTGAAAAATATTTCGCTAACACTATTTCTTGGTTAGCGCTCGAATATGCGGATATGACAATCAGGCGAAACGCAAATAGTATTAAGTAATACAAAGCACACATCAAGTTTACGCCGTAATCATATCTTTTTCCAATTTTAGGTCAGGTGCATCCTTTGCTCGCAGTTCCAAGTGGCATATTGGAAAATTTAGTCTTCAAATTCGGCATGCCATGTTAACGACCTAATTGGTACTTGTTCAAACACATTCTGGCTGACAAACAGATTACGTTTTATAAAAAATCGTGACAAAACTTAATTTTTAAATTAGTATCGATAATTTGGGTATCAAGTCTTTGAAATTACATATTTATGAATACCCGATTATTTTATCGCGATACTTTGAATGAGTACTATATTGATACTTTGTGTCCGATATTGTGTCCCTAGTCTCACTATTTGCACTCTTAAAGTGGCAGAGCATTTTAGCAAAATATAACCTAAGAAGGCTGAGAATTGCAGACGCACACTAAGTTGCCGAATTAAAAATTCATTAATTAGCTTAAATTAGTCATAGTTCGCAATTTCAGGGTGGTCTAATTTGGCTCTATCAAAAATATAAAGCATCTTTTTTTCAAGGAATTACTAATTTTTTTACATTCTGATGATAGGGAAAAGGATCAGTTTGCTATATAATAATCATCGATTTAGTACCCTCTAAGTACGACGCACGGATTGTGTTTAACTCTTATATCAAAATTAAATTCAAGTACCTCTTATTTGCAATAACCGTACAATCAAAAAAAAAGCATATCAGCTGTATTCCTATCATACTCTCCTTCCACATTTGGTTGCACAATCAATGAAGCGTAAAAATTTGAGCATAAATACAGCAAACCATTCGCATAAGGTAAAATAATGACAGAGACGAGAGAGGTGTAGAAGCGAGAAAAAATCAGTTTGAAAAACAGTAGTTTGAAATTTTCACATAACAAGCAAAGCAGCATCATCAGGCTGTAGAGACCTGCAGAGCAGTTGAAAAAATTTATGAAAACGCAACAATGAAGATCTCAAGAACCAGTGGTAGAGGGGGATAAGGGAAAATGGCGTAGATTAAGCTGGCGCACATTACAGAATCGGCTAAACGGAAAATCGCAAAATTGGAAAATCGCAAGTGCAAGCAAAGTACTTGACGCTTGAGCGTTTGCGCGCAAAATTCCTACTTAATTGGCTGAATCCGATCAGAGTGTTTTTGCGCCAACATCGGCAAGCGACTGCAGTTGCAGAGGGAGAAGAGCCGAGTATAAGTGGTAGCTACTTTGTTGTTCGAACTAAAAGTCAAGTGCATACAATTTTATCTGTCATTACGGCAATAGCAAATATTGTTGTTGCTGTTGTTGTTGTTGTGGATGCTGCTGCCGCTATTGTTGAGTTAATACACTGCGCAACGTAATGCCAAAAGTGAAGTGGCCGCCGCGCCGTGCTGAGCCGTGCTGTGCCGTGCTCCGTGAGTTGAGTAGAGGTATTTGCGAGTAGTACTGAATGCGTTCACGAATGGATTATTGAACACATTTGGGCACGCACCGTGCGTTTACATGCGTACACGCACACACAAACCCCCAAACGTTCACTCTCTCTCATGTAAGCGAAGTGCATAACGCCCGCGATGAGTATTAAATGCTCTGTCTGAGCTTTGTTGCTACTGCCAATGCAACCGTAGTAAAAGGAATTTACAGTTCAATAGTTCAGAAACGCAGAAACTCAGCAACTCAGCAGCTCAGTGAAACAATGGTCGAAAAACAAAAAACAAAATGCATGCAAGGCGTTTAAAGTGAATATGCGTGCATGTTACGCAACCTAACAACAACTATACATATGTAGCAGGTACTTGCGTCGGCCCTTCATATGCTTTAACTTTTTTTTACATTCCAGCGTCCACCAAAAGTCCTGTGGTTGTTTGCGTTACACTCTTACATTGGTGAAAAATGCTCGTGATTTTTCTGCAGGAAATTTTTAATACATGCAACAAGCGGTGCACTACCTCATCCTGAAATCGAATTTGCTGAATTCTTTCAGTTAATTTGAAGTGTATATCGACTTTATTAATCATTAATGTTGTGAAATGTTTATTTATACTCCAATTTGTTTAAAAGCGTGTTTGTTTCGTCCGTAATTTCATGCAATTTGTAGATCCAAGTGTTTTTTGAAGTTAAATGAGGTATGGCCGCCCTTCTGGGTATGCAGCTACAGTTGAGCGGCTACACACAATCCCGACACTTGTCATCGTGCAACCACTCTGGCAATGCCAGCAACCCACTTGCGAAATGTGTGTGGACCCTTGGATCGACTAAAGGCAACAGCGCCTGCTATATAAAGTCCTTACTAAAGACGCTCCAGTATCTGGTTGTTTGCTGGGCTTAAAACCCATCACGCCCCTGCTTTGACGATGACCACATGCTTCATGTTACTAGGACTATTATTTGCGGGTATGTACCAGGAATATGAGAACTCTTAATTAAGGAGGTGTCGTTGCCCGACTAGTTGATGCCCTCTCGAGAGCAAGACCTGACAACCCTTTCATCCAAGGAGTTAAATGGACGGATCAAGGTGAGAAACCAATAGGATGTGTACTACAGCTGCTATGAAATTAAGCGCAAGTTTGGTTAGCGAAGGGAACTTTGGTCACCCTGTCAAACAATTCAATAATCAAATGCATGCCACGATCGGAATTTAAGTTTCCTCTGCTCAGCTTACGAGAAAACTGATTTTGCAATATGCGCCAACTACCGCGGTACCAGAATCCTTAATATTTCAGATTCTATCAAGCAACACCAGCAACCCTGATAGAATAGGGAAAACCCAATCGTTCGTTTTCTTTAAACCCAATCGTTCGTTTTCTTTTCTTATGTTGGAAAAGATAATTCGAATTACAAAACTAGAGCAGCCAGACAACAACCTTTTTAAGAGTGCTCAACTGCTGGCATATTCTGATGATATCGACATCATCAACCTCGCAAACCGCGACGTTAGTTCTGCCATTTCCAAGCTGGATGAAGAAGTGAAGCAAATGGGTAAACGAGGGCAAACCGAAGTACATTATGTCAATGGATTCACGTCTTGGCACCAACATCATCGTTGACAATTACAATTTTTGCAAAAGTGAAATACTTCGTTTACCTCGGAACCAGCGTTAACCCCGATACTAATGTTAGCCGCGAAATCGATATTTTGAATAATCGGCCTTGCAGAGCGTTTTACATCTTTTATATCAAAATTATTGGAGGGGAATCGACGAATCCCAAATTGACGATTTTTCTCTTTATTGGTGTCCATCTTTGACGCGTACTCAAACAATACTGAGTCAATTCAGGAAATCTTACCTTTCTAGCGCCATACAGCGAAACCGGATTGCACTTACAAAATGCGAGAGATTGAGATACAGATTATTAAAGCCATCTATTGAAAAAATAATGGATTTATTTTTACTAGACTGGGCGCTCTCAGCGTTGGATGAGATTCTTGAACCTTTAGAAGAAATAGAAAACTGCCCGGAATGAAGTGTGGTCATTTAAAATCTATCAGAAGCAAGCATAGGATTTGACAACGGTCCTTAGGTTTCCCCGAATTTTCTTCAGCAGAGAAATTATCTATGAGTTGAGTAATATATGTATGTATGTGTGAGCTAACTGTACAGCAGATGAACTATACAAGATGGGCTGAAGTACTCCGATCAATTTGAAATTTTACATCGGCCACTCTTTCGTTGAGACAAGGAATGTTTCAAAATTTGTATAAATTAGTAGTAATGAGTTGTCTGGCAGATATTTGATCTATACTGCGGAAATTACCGGGGTGGGGCTAAAGAAGGGATTCTTTCACAATCAGTGTTACTTTCACATTTTATTTGGTGCTTATTCTACTTGAATTAATTTTATAGTTCAATCTACAATTAAAACCATATAGATCAAACTTTCTACAAATTTTAATAAAAGTAAAGAAATATTCATTCAAATTTTAAACTGCATAATCAGAATGTTGCAAGTTGTTTTGGTACACAGTTTTATAGTACATTTAACTTAAATGCAGTAATAATTTAAATTGTAATATTCGAAATAAAACAAATAATATAAATTTAGCATTGCAAAATTCCTAAATTTTTTCCTTTTACGGCTCAGTCCCTATTCCAATAGAAGTATCTAAATATATACAAATATATAATTAAACTGTAAGATCTTAAGACTTTTACAAAACTGATACTACCGATACCACTGAGCCAGCGGCGGTAAACTCTAAACGCCTTTGAGATTCCCAGTAGAATATGGTGGAAAGATCATCCTTACAAAAGTCAAGAAGTAATTTTGAGAAGCTAAATGCAATAAATTATAGCTATTTCTTACTGTAATTCTTTCAAAACATCTCATCCACATTACACTGAACCAGTTAAGGGTTAATAAGTTTGAAAGTTTTCAACCTTTAAGCCTTCACCCAGCACTTCAAGATAATTAAATGGTAAACATTGGTAGCAGCTTCAATTATTTGAAAACCCATGCTAAGATACCTTAGTGTTATAACAATCTCAATATTTTCTATACACTTAACTCATTTATTATATTAGTATGCATATGTGTAGGTGTAAACGTCTTTTAAAGTATCTACTAAGTGCCAAAGTGCGATAGAAAATCGTGATGCGGAGGCATATTAAACGCTCTGTTGCTTCAAGGATTCACTGCTAAGAAGGTTTTGCATTTATTGTTCTACCGAAATAAGCAATGAGTGTTGTTACCGACATGCAGTTCGAGCAGTGCATAGCCTTCCTCCGCAACTATTAGTGCTAATAGCAAAAGTTTATAAGCCGATTATAGTTTGGCTAAATAGTTTGTAATACAATTAAGTGGCGCGATTGGCATGGAAAATACACTAAGCGACTTAGTGCGACGGCCTTATGCTCTGAGTTTCCTGGAGTGCATTATGTATTGTATTTTATAAACCAAAATATAAGAGAGAATTTACATTTAGGAATTAATTAGTTTATTTTGTACTACTTTAAAAAAACTATATATTTTTTTAATATCTCTCCTTCAAGTTTATCATAATTCTTATGCCTAGAAAATTCATGCAAGCTTTGGTTATAAATTTATGAACTAAAGTATGAATCCGCTGATGTTTTATACACAAAACCCATAATTTTCCCTTACATATTTCGAATTTTCATAAGTTTTGTAACACACTTTAGTTGTCAGTCAAATGTGCACAATGCCTGCAAGTATTTCAGCATCATTGTGTGCAATTAAATTCCAATATAAATTTCATAAAATTTTTTCATCATATGCTGCTGCCACTTGTAAATAATTGCTGCATATTTGCATACTGCTGATATCATCAACAGCGCACATGAATCTGATACTTAGTGCAAACATTTGTGAAAAATCATTCACATTTACCAAGCTGCTGCGTGAATTTGCAATAATGTAAATATTATATTTAGCTGTACCATGGCCTATAGCCAACATTACTTCTACACAGTGATTCACAAACACATACGTAGTTACATACATCTGTAATTGCATTATAATGGAAAATAAGGGCTTGAAACTTGGCGAAATTAAATGAGTGGTTCGGGGAATCTACCGGGGGTTAAATGATCTATGAAGAAAGTGAGAAAAAACGAAAATTTTAATTGTACCCTTAACACAGAATTAGCGCTACCGCCAATTGAAAGTACTTTTTTTATTTGTATTAAAAAGTTATAGATTAAATCTAGTTATTGAACCATTTCCTTAATTCCCTTAATTAATTCTAAATTTATTATCGTACAGTGTCACGAAAAATCCTTCGATTTGAAAATGTAAATATAAATACATTGTTGAAAGAAAATTGAAAGCTCCTTGATCTCGATGCGTGGTGTTCAATCCATTTATTAAAAATTCCCTCTTACAATATTACGCTATGCGCTTATATACCCTCAAATTCATTGGAACTTGTCCATTAGGTTAACATCGGATGATATTGAGTTAAACTTAACAATAGAAATTGGCAAACGCATGTATAGATGTATGTTCGAAAAATAAATATGACTCAAAAAAGGTTAGTTTTAAAATTAGTATACGTAGAGAGTTAAAAGCAAGAAAAAATAAGTATGTAAGCGAAATAAGTATACACACACATATGTACGTTCCGATGTATATCAGCTTGTGCGCTGATATGTGCGTAACCATGCAAAGCACTGACTGAAGGGTCGCCGCTTATGTTTTTATTGTATGTATGTTGCGCAGGCAGAGTGGGCGCGTTATGACCAAACATACATACATATTAAATATAAGTATGCACACATTTATAAAATAACAATCTCTGATATTTACATTTTTTGATAATTGAAGTATAGTGTTGATTTATTAAGTCATTCTCAGACATAATACATACAAATGATTTCGAATTTGATGATTACTTTTTTGATTATTTCGGCAAAAGGTTCAATTTTTGTTTCCGCGAGGAGCCCCAAGGTAGGTTTAAAATCATTCTAAGTATCCTGTTCTTGAATTTCTGGAGGAATTTAGTACGTGCTTTGGAGCAGCTGCACCAAACTGGTCAACCATACAATATAATTGCCTGGATTATTAATAATAATAATCAACAATAACTTTTAAGAGCTCCAGCCCATTTTTCAATATATAGATAGAAAAAACAACAATGGTAGGAGTTACAGCCTTATTTATTTATTTATTAAATGAAAAACAACAATGCAATTACTATTTTACAGTGAAAACAAAAAGAGCACTACCTGCCAGGGCTTACGGCTCGCTGTTTTAATAAACTTATTTTGCTAAAGACGTGCTAGTAAAATTCGATAAAGTTAGCTACTACCGATACATTAATTAATGCTACATTAAGAAATAGGAGTAGGAAAACAAGATAAAAAATAAAATAAGCATAATGAGAAGTTTAAATTAATTTACGCAGTCCGGTTTTTAATAGGAAATCTATAATTTATCTGATGTTTTCTTGAGAGGATATCCTCAATAAGTCCGACGGAGTTTCGCTGGCGAATAGCTGTTTCCTGGTGGAAGTAAAATGCGCGCAGTCATATAGGAGATGTTTAACTGATAATGATGCCGAAGAACAGTATGGGCAAGAAGCTGGATACAACCCTTTTAAAATGTAGGAGTGAGTTATGGTGGTGTGACCCATTCGAAGGCGTATAAAGGCAGTGATATCGTTGGTCCGACATGCTACTGGGTAGCTCGGTTAGCTAACTGTTGTATTAATATGCACATAATAGTGCTGGACGGTATTCCATTTTGCTGTTCTCTGCGTACTCATGTGTTCGTTAATCAAACGAATAATGTCCTTGTATACCTTTAATAGCTGTGTGAGTCGGAATGCACATACTTTTGATCAAGTTTTTATTCTCTATAATTATGCTGCGAATACAGTAAACTAGAAAAGATTTGTTGGAAACGTACAATATACCAGATATTGTAGATTTGCTATCCGTATATATCATGGTTTTTTTATTAGATTTCACTGCCGACACTATTTTGCTGGATATCGCTGCTGCTTCAGCAGTGTATACAGAACAATAGTTAGGTAGGTGGCATGTTATAACAGTTCTTCCATCAGAATGTACGACTGCACAAATTGTATGATCCGTAGACTTAAGCCATCAATTTTAGTTTACATTATTGTTACATTACATTACATATTTACCATTGTGGTGTTTTCTATAATTTTTCCTATGAAAATTGGCCTTGAGCTTATGAAAATTATTAATGTTACAAACAAATAGGCCGAACATTAAATTAATAAATTAATTTGCGATGTCCGTCTTGATGGTGTAACACAAATTGACCGCTATAAGCAAAATCTTTTTCTACAGTTTTTGATGTTACCCAGGTGGCATTCGAACCCGGAACATACCGCATGCAGCGCTCACACGCTTCTCACTCTGCTACGGCGGCCACAAAACTATCTACATTTATATTAAGGCCTTCGATTTACCTTTTATTACGAGAAATGTATATTATTTTTCGAGACTGCAATTGAAAACAAATCAATATTTCACTGATGTGGGTAAAATTAGAACTAAATCGTTTTATTTTTAACATATAACATTCTCATAAAATGCTATAAAATAAATTATTTGGATTGATTCAAAAGAAAACAAAAATCATAATGAATTGGGACTAAAGAAATATTTAACTCCTAAAAAAATTTTAAAACTGTACTACTATCGGAATTATTTTCTTTTCTCAAATTAAATTAGTCCTTCCCCAAAAATATTTTTCTATGTGCGCCACTGATACACAGTATGAGGTTACAATAAAATTGCGTATCGAAGAGGTAGTGACATTTTCGACATTTTCGTTAGACGAGAAACTCACGAGAAAGCAGTTCTGTCGAGAAATCGAAAGCTCGAATCTATATGCATATATAAACAGCATAACTTAAAAACTAATGATATGATGTTAACTGAATTCTGAAACTTTTCTCTTGAGCCCATGGCTCAGATATGGGGTATGATTTCTATTTTGACTAATATTTCTAAGTTAGATTGACTCAATTACTAAATTAGTACTAATACATTTGTAATTTCTTCTTTTCATTCCAGGTATGTACGATTGTCAAGCTAATTACTTAATTACAGCAAATCCCCGGCGTATGTATTTTGTTTCACTTGAAAAATTATGACGTATTAAATTGTATGTATATATGTAGTTGTGTACCTATATACATAACTATTAAAAAAAAAACTTGGGTTCAACTAAAAACAATACTGTAATCTATATTAGGGTGCCTCACTAAAGAAAAGTTGTGATTTTTTCACCGAAATTATAAAAAAAGCTTTTATGTTATACGGCTTCATCTGAAATTTTTAGACTTGCGTGACGTGATTTGATTTGAAATTTCTGTAAAAATTGCACTTGAGATGATACAACAGGAAATGTAAGAACATGATTTTTTAAAAACAAATTTAGGACGTGAATAATGTTATTTGCAAAGAAATAGAAAGAGTGAGGAAATATTTTGGCAATGATATAATCGCTTCAAAACTAGCCTGTGTTATTCAAGTTTTTCTTAAATCAATCTTCCACAACAGGTCAAAGACAATATCAAAAATTTTACTGCTATTATTACGTTGAACATATTATAAACTATTTTTATGTACAACTTTTAATCTTAAGCTAAGCATTTGATGAAAAATTATTTTTTAACAAATATTAAAATAAAGCTATTTTGATTTGTAAAAAAAACCAAAAGCATGGGTGTAATCGGTCTTACACATTTAAGTCTTAATATTATTGCGTTATATTTGGCTAATGTTCTAAACTATGAAGAATTTTATAACTTCGCAAAAAAACATAACGGTTTTTATGTTATCATTTAAAAAAAATAAAAACTCTAATATACCACTCTACGAGTAGTGTTTTTCTGAAACTGTATTATTTCCAAACAAAAAAAAACATAGTTATGAAATGAAAAATAATAATTATCAAAATCAAATTAGTGCTTTGGTAGCCAAATTGTCACAAAAATTCCCGATATAATCAGTTTTATATAATAAATCAGGGGCGTCACTGTAAATAGAGAACTGATGAAAAGATCTTATATAACAGTTTATACCATGTATTCAAATAGTGGTTATAATTAACCATTATCGTAAGAGATATTTTATTTTGGCCACTATAACCATTATAAATGAGATATAATTTTTGTCTTATGAATAACCGTTATAACAACCGAAAAATTTTTTTGGTTATCCATAGTTGTATTCACCGTAGCAAATTTTTTAAAAAATATTATTTTGCTTAATTCAAGTTATCCTTTCAGCTTTCATTACATATTATGTTTGAGATAAAACATAAGGTTACCTTAAAGCTTTTAAATACATTTTCTTATGATAATCGGTGTCCTAGAAATCTAAAATTTGTGGGAGCTCTGTTCATAGAAATCCTTACTATGCTTTTAATACCATTCGTATTTATTTGGGTAAAAATAAAAAAACGAGTTAAAAACCCGGAATTCATTATATTCCATATTCATTACTCGAATAGTAGAAAACTTTTTTTTTTTCTATAAGGAACTAGGTTTTGTTGTTTAGTTTTATGAACATAAGCGATCGCAATGAATCGTTTGAGGGGTTACACCTCATCCTCATATCACTTAGTACCAGTCTCAATGCGAGCGTTCTGTTCGCCGTTAACTTGAGTTGAACGAATATTTCTACTCCTCTCAGTACGACATTAACTCTTCCCTCCAGGAACAATTTTTTTTTTTGGTCAAAAGAAAAAATACGTGTCTGGTAATTTTAACCAAGAAACAATATAATCGAGTTCCATTGAAAAAGAAAAAAATTCAAAGGCTGAATTATTATTGGTCCCGGTAAAAATTATAGATGTGCAAGTAAATTTATTGACTCATCAAAAAGTTTTCATAGCATTCGTTGAGTGCATGGTAAGACTTATTCTGTTGTTTTTCATCCCGAGAAGATTGATGAATTCCTCACTACTAATTTTATTATTATTATTTGAAAAGCAAAGCAACTACTACCAATAAATACAACACAGTCGCGAATAAGTACAGTTAACTCATAACTACGCTCGAATCCACAAAGTCACAAAGGAGCTTGCACGTATTTTATTAAAGCCGCCGAGTGTACAGGTGCTATGCTATCGAGTAAGTTACTTGGTGATGCTCCTCTTCGTAACTGTCATCTAAAATTACTCAAAAGACAATTCCAGTTTTATTATTACCACAATTGTTAGAGGTAGCAAGCGAACGCGGGCGCGCTTACATAATTGGAAGAGGAAATTATTGCCAGTTTCTTCATCTATTTTTATTTCTTCATTTCACCCAGCGTTGCTATTTTAGAAATGTAAGTGAACCATGGCAGGCAGCGCACACAGTCAGCGGTTTCGAATTTATATAGCTGTAAGGTAAATATAGCAATATCTACGTATAATATGTTTGTACAACGCCAGTCACAATCACAAAAAAACACCTAGCATAAAACTCAACTTCCATTCCGATTTTGCACCTTTAGATCTGTAACTGTCGCATACTTTGTATTTTGTATAACTGCATGCCAGTATTTCAACACTCTTCCTTCCTTTCATTTTCCTTTCGCAGCACAGCCTTTTTAATGAAAATGCCAACATTTCATTTTAATGACACTTTCAAGTCTCTGGCGGCCACAAATGCAGACAGTCAGTCTACTTAGTTGTTTCTTGCGTTGTCTTTGCCGTTTCAAGTAGTTGCCACAATGCCTCACCAATTGCCTGTAACTAAATTTGTTCATATTTGCTGTGGTGGGGTGGGGTGGCACTTCTGGTTACAGATTTGTGTGTATTTCGCTGGTGTCATAAATAAATAACTTACACTTTTAATTACGCAATGTAATAGTAATCGAAACGTTGGCGCCGTTTACAAATTCACTGAAAACTATAAAAATTAAATGGCATGAGGAACTCCAATAAAATTGTAAAATATATGGTTTCTCGATATACTATAAGCACACAAGAATGATAGAATACAAGATTGCGCCTTCCCGCGGTGAAATGACAGATCTCGCCTTTAGTAAACAAGAATACGGGAGAGAGAAAATTGAACAACTTCCAATATTTCATTGAAAAACGTGTTCTAATTGTTCTAAAGTGTAAAATATGAATTTATAGGCAGACATTTAATAAATAAATTCGCAAAATACTAAAAAAAGTGTCTCTTTTTCTTAATTTGTGAAAAAAGCTTTGTCTAGTTGAAGTTGAGAATTGTCAAACCCGGCAAAACCAAAGTAGCGGTACTTCTAAAGGCGTCACCTTCAGTATTCAGTACACCGTGATAAGCACATACTTCTATTACTGTCGTTGCTGTGGTTTTCATATTTTATTAGGAAAAAAAAATGATTTAACAAAAAAAAATATCAGAAGATCATTTATTGTGGAATGCGTTCAGCCCAAATTATCTCGTAGTTTTAGTTGAATACACTAAAATAATTGTGAGTCCCTTATAGATGCTAATAGTACCCAACCGATCTTTATGACATTTTTAGAGAAGGTTCATCTGGTATCGGGACCCAAAATAGATGAATAATATTTATTTATATATGTATATACATATATATGTCTTATAGATCAAACTGTGCATCGTTTTGGAAAAAAAAGAGCAGTTCCACGCTCTACCCAATAAAAAAAGCCTAATCTCTTATAACTCCGCCACTACTTGCTTTAGAAAATTTGGTATAACGATCCTATATCAGGCTATATATTATTTGTTGGGGGAAAAGGGTGAGTCAAACCTTATTTAACTAATTTTAAAGAATACACGACATGATTTAGTAAAACATTGAATATTTTGATATGTTGTAAATTACCGTTATATGAGAGATGAGCATGGTTTTAGTCTGATTTTTATGGTTTTTAAAATTGTACTTGCTGACTAAAAATGCAAAGTATACGTAAAGTGGTAGAATTTGACAAATTTGTTTCGGAACTATACCTATTTGCTCTAAGGTGGGCGATACCATGGCCATTCCCAACTTTTATGATTCCATGTATTTTGTTTTCAAACCTAATCTTGACTATAGAATTCGAGCAAATGATGAGCCGTCAAAAAAGTCATGGGAAATTGCAACTTAACACTTAATCCGATTTTATTTGCATATTATTTTTAAATAAATAAATATGATGAGTGTATCCGAGCTGGAGACTTTTTTGCAAGTCGGTACAAAGAATTGGACCTATTATTATTACTACTTTTTTCCTCTTTCAATTATATACATTGCCGTACTAAGCTTGTTGTCTAAATAAAATAGTTAACTATTGATCCTCCCTCTATCTTGCTCATTCACAAACATCTCTAATAACTGGCGAGAAGTTCTCGCGATTTATTTTGGCTACGCTATGAGCGTAAGTTTCTTCGATGGATTACTTTATAGTGTGGAGTTTCCATTAAAAAATTCCAGAATAGAAGCTTTCCATATAATGCATCCAAAGTAAGCAACCGCTCTTTTCCTCAGATTTTTCTATCAAACTGTCAAATAACGCAACACAAAAACCACCTTCGATGTTTTGCTGTCTGCTAAGTAGAAACTCAATAACTTGGAGAACAAAGACCTTTCACTTAATACTGTTGTGCAAACTACGAGGAAAAAAATAATAGTGACTTTCGATACCAAACAGAAATTTGTATGCTTTTATCATACTTCTCTCATTTTTATTTTGAAATGCCAAAACCGCGCCGAATCTCACCACAGAAAATGGTTCGGTTCGGTTTAAAGTGAAAATCCATTACAGCACAAGAGCAAAATTGTCAAAACTGTTCAAAATGTCACAGTTCTATTGCTTTGACCATAGGTATATATAAGTAGTTAAGGCCTAGTAGATATAAATTCCTTACACTAGTTTTTTGTTTTTAGAAGCCGTCGCTGCTAAACTGCGTTGTGTAGTTGTTGGTTTTCTTTTCCAAAAAAAATAAGAACTGGTATACATCTCGTATCAAATATTGTTGAAATAATAATTTATACAATTTATTGACAATCACTAAATAATAGTGCCTACTATAAATATATACGGAAATTTAAATGGGAAGTTTTGTTATATACATATATATATGCATACATTAGAAATTGGTTTCATTAAAATACCCATGAACCGCCTGTTGTACCAGTATAAGTTTTTTAAGAGGTTCGAACCACGGAACACAATGAACAGAATATTTTGGTATTCGTTGATCTAACCTATAGATTTTAAATATATTATTATATACATATATTTTTTTAATTTTACTATTATTTCAATACCCTCAATGCTTGCTTTTCCAAAGTCTTGAAAATGGCCTTGAAACAGTCAAAGGTTACAATTATGTTTGTATCTTAGTTTAAAACACGCTTAAGTATAAGAATAAATATTCTTCTAATTTTGTTAGTTTTAACAAATAAATGGTATCCTCTTTTGAATGTTTCTTGAAACAATCTCTGTTATGATGGGTGAGATGAGCTAGGCTTCATGTATATTTTTCTCATCCTTCGATTTATTTTGTTCTGACGTAAAATGCACAATTGTATTAGCCTTATACAGGGCCAGATTAAGGGCAGGGCCGACAGGGCAGGGCCCACAAAATGAAAGAACAAAATAATTTTTTTCATCAGTACAAACGATTTTATTTGCTTTGACATTTTTATTCCATTTTATTTTATTTAATTTTTGTTACTCAGTTGATTTGAGTAAAATTTTATTATATTTCTCGACACAGTTGATCTTATCATTTTATTTTAACTTGATATAACGAAATTTTTGGTTAAATTCGTATTACAAATAGGTAACGCGATATTGGTTAGGTCATATTTCGTTCAATTTTCCCTCCACCTCTCAGTGTGAGCAACGCAGTTGAACTATCGATTCATATCGAGAAAATCGAGAGTAAACAAAAGTCAGTTGAAATAACGAGGTTACACTTTAAGGAAAATTTGTCTCACTTGTCTTACTGTGTTAATTGCTGTAAAATGAATCTCATTAATGATATTATGGTCTCTGAACCGTTTGTTCGATTAATTAACGTCAGCTAGAAATAAAAAATGTGTCAATATAACAAGTTAATAACGCATTCGCTAGATATATCTGCACGTTTTGCTAACATAATTCATGAAATGTGATTTATTTTAATTTGCCAAAATCAAACGTGTAAAATTGGCTTTTCAAGAGCTTTAATTTTATTTTTTGATTGTCATTCGTAAAAAATAACCTTACTCACCTGCATTGTAACTGAGTTAACCTTGACATGAAAATACAGTCCAAGTTTGATTATTAAAAAATAATCGAATCATAACTATTATAACCTAACTTACATTAACAAACTTATTAATCTAAATTGCACAGCGTTTGAATAACAAAAAATTAGTTGTGTTCAAGCAGCTGCGTTAGTGACTATATATATATGTACATTGTTTTCAGTTTGCCCTAGGCACGGGTAGGCCCAGGGAAATTCCATAATTTTCATTTATCGAATATAAAATGTCAGTAAAATATCAAGCACTCCGTAGTCGTCCATTTCGCACAGTCACGGTCATCCTTATGTTAGGATTGTTCAATCTACAAAATTAAAAAAATTTCTTTCTTGGTTTCCTTTAAATTTATTAATTTTAAAGAGAGATATTTGTATATTTTGAATTTAAATATAAATAGTTTATACTAAAATATTGATTTGTGGCGTCAATGATATGATTTAATCATTTTAGATCGTGAAAATATATATATCAATTTGTAGAATTATATTTGTGGTTTTAATTCTTATTAGAATTACAATTTTTTTTTTTAATTTAAAAAAACTCCATGTAGTCAGGTTCTATGATTATCATATCATTATTCATGTTGACAGTTTGAATGTGAATTGCCTCGAAATAGTATTTTTAGTCATAAAAGTCGGCAGTGAAAATGTGTTTGATTTTGTTTATAGATAGATATAAAAGAAGGGCCCCACTCGTATCCAGGCCCCGGGGCCCCCACATTCTTAATCTGGCCCTGGCCTTATATATTAAATGACTAAACGAAAATATGAAGACATGATTACTTTTCAAATAACTGGAGGTATACGCTATAAAAATATTACACTATAGCTCTATGCCCTCTAGCATATACATAGTTTGTGCTCGCCTTTTTTCACACAGAGACTCAAAATTTGTATTAATAGTCGGGCTGTTATTAATGCTGTTGCCGATTTCATAACTACATAAAGCTTGGAGGAACTGATTATGAGATTAGCCAAGCAAGCCAAAAAGTTACCTATTGCTATATATTAGGTGTACTTGTAAATACAATAATACAAAACCGAACAAAAATGAAGAATATACATATTTGTAAATAAAAAAAAAAACGCGTACACCTACCTAAGTGCACGAGCAAGAAGTAAAATTTCTGTGCCGGTTCTTCAAAGAGATAGATAATTAGATAGAGAGTAGTGGTGGTTGTAGTTGTTAGTAGTAAGTAGTTGTACCATTAGTAAAAATTTTAGTAATAATCAGTAGTAGCAATTAGTAAAAATAGCAATTAGTAGTGTTATTATTAAAAATCGTAGTAGCATTAGTAGAAATTAGTAAAAATAGTAGTAGTAACTAGTATTAGCATTAGCTGAAATACTGGCAGATATTATTAAAAATAGTGCTAGAACTAGTAGTAGCATTAGTAGTAAAATTAGTAATTAGTAGTAGTAGTAGTAGTAGAAGTTTTCGATAAGAGTAGCAGTAGAAGGTGAAGTAGTAGTAGCTGTTGTGGTGGACCAATGCCGAACTACTGAAAGGTAGTGGATATATCAGGATATATTTAGTCCGAAACAAGTGACGAAATGGTCCTAAGCATATGGGCATGAGAGTGCATACAGACACCGGCGCGTATACGTAACTAAATGATCTTTCACTTTGAAAATTTGCTAGTCAATTAATTGAAAATCGGTGAGAGCTGCCTTAAAAAAAACGAATATACAAAAATATGAAGATGCAAGGAGTATTGAAAATTTAACAGTCTTATTCACAAGACATGAAGTCAATTGACTGCACTAGAGCGTTCCTGCAAATAATTAAGACACGTGCTAATATACCGATGTAGTTACTGCTTGCTTGGATAAATAAATTAACAAATACTCTGAGCAATAACTTGTGCGGATCAAACCAATTAAATTCATTGGAATATAAAATGCTATGCACTATTAGCAAATAAGCTGCATTTGAAAGTGAAGGAAAATCCAGAGCTAGCTGCGATATTTGGCAAAAACAAGCGCAAGTAGATATTCACAAAGACTTAAGAATTGCTAGCTGTATTTTTAGTAGCTTATACTCATCTTTGTTTATTACTTTTGCATTTTTTTGTTTTTCACTTTCTTGTTTTCCCTTCGTCGGGCACCTGGATTTAATAAACACAACAACAGCTTTTTCCTTTACCAATTAACCAAAAAGCATCGAATGCATTGTTTGCTGTTGCTGATGTTGCTGCTGTTGCTAACGGAATTCAATACTAGTAAATGAAATGAATACATTTATGCCTGTACGTGTGTGCGTATTTTCGTAAATTAATTACTTCATTTAAGGCGAAGCGATTAGT
This sequence comes from Anomoia purmunda, assembly GCA_951828415.1. Taxonomy (NCBI): domain Eukaryota; kingdom Metazoa; phylum Arthropoda; class Insecta; order Diptera; family Tephritidae; genus Anomoia; species Anomoia purmunda. Next base: position 93,885,982 of record OX639996.1, read on the forward strand.
TTCTGCTGCCAGCTATCTTATGGTTTCTGGAATGCTTCTCTATTCTGGCTCTGCTCTGCCTTTGCTTTGCTTTGGTTTGCTTTGCTTAGGATAGTTGTCCAGGCAACGAGAATGGATGTTGAATGCAACAATAGATTTGCTGTTAAACAAATCCGGCTTTGTTTTAATGTTGCTTGTTGTTGTTGTGTGCCTGCTTTTATGTTATACTTATTTGTAGTTGATTTTGTTATTCTTGCTGTGAAATTTAGTAAGTGTTTGTTTTCACATTACAGAGTTGTTTTCGAGAATTGGCATTGCTAGCCAGCCTTTGTGCTTACCATTTATTATTGGTACATTCAAACATATGTACATACATACCTACCTACGTACATTATTTATTTTGCTTACTGTTGATCTAAGCTGTTGCTGTGGCAGTATCTGTTTTTGTTAGTGGGTGTTGAGCCAAACAAAAAAAAAAACACTTCCAGCCGAGCTATTCGCAGCTTAGATACGCAAATAAATTGAAAATGAACAAAAGAAAGGGTTAGCTATTTTTTCTAGCTTAGAAAATAATAAAGAGTGCCTTAAAAAATTGTTGTGCAGCTATTAAAAGCATAAATATGCTGTCTCTCAGTGTAATGCTATTTAATTAGAAGGTATTTTTATCTTCATATAGACAAATAGCCCATAATCTTACAAAATTAAGATGAAGGTATAAAATAAACTTTATACCAAGTACTTAGTTATATACCAATATAGTACGTGCATTTGAGTTAATATCCCTTAGTTCTAGGCCCACTCGCTTATTCAATATACCATCGCATGCCCAGATGCAGAGAAAAAACTTCTGAAACGGAGCGTCCCAAAGTAGGCGGCGTAAAGATGTGTAAACACCTTTGAAACTTTGAATGCACTGTTCTCAAAACGGCTGAAGCGATCAGTATGAAATTTTAATGCAATATTCTTGGATATACTGCCCAGGCATTGATCGAAAAAATGACATTTCGGATAATTATTTATATTTTGTAAATAATTTGATTTTGATCTTTCGTACCTTGATTTATCTAGTCCCCAATAAAATCCTAAACTTCTTTTATTTTATGATTACCCAAACCGGCGGACGCGTTAGCCGAGTATGTAACGTGTGCGCGCTTCATTCTGTGGATCCAGAGTTCGAATCCTGGCCGGGGCTAGTAACATTAAAAATTATAGAAATCTAATAGCGCCTACCCCGCGACAGTCAATGTTAAACATCCGAGTGTATTTCTGCCATGAACAACCTTCAAACAAAATTTTAAAAAAAAAATCATTTGCCGTTCGGAGTCGGCATAAAAATGTAGGTTCTAGGAGAAGTTCTGCCAGACATATATGGCGTAAGCTCCAAATTATTATTATAAACCGGAAATATCTTTCACCACACTTTTATGGTAGGCCTCCAGGAGACCGTTTACTGGAGTAGAGTAAAACATTATTTCTAAAAATGCAAAATGCCGAAATACTATTAAAAGTTTCCACTGTATATATTAGTATATTTACCACATTTTAAAAATCATCTTAAAGGACGCCTGGCCGGATTATTTCATACCAAAACACAAAACATGAACTAGTTATTGGCTTAAAAAGTCTATTGTTCAGAACTTTTTATAGAGTCCACCGTAGTCGTACGATTGGAATGCCATGGGTTCAAATCTTGGGCCGACTACGTAACATAAAAAAATTGTGGAATAACTTTTATCTAATAGCGGCCGCACCTAAATAGAGAATGGCAAATTTGCAAGTGTATTTCTGCCTCGAAAAAGCTTCACTAATGACAATCGCCCACAAGTGTTCCTTTACTTAAACTTGGATCCCTTTCATCTGTCAGGGACAAAGTAGTCCTAACACAAGACTTACTTCAATTATATGTCATATTAGTCTCAAGGGATGCTCTCGTCAAGAAAGGAAGAAGAAGAGAGAGCTCAGCGAGTGGCCTCTCTGTTATACTTAGTTCAATTAGAAAATATGCACCTCCTTATATTGGCCACAGTTTAATAATGGCCGTACTCACTGAACTGCCTACGGGGTCCAAGCAGCTCGACCGAATACCCAAATTAATGATCCAGCTGCCTAAAAGGCAAGAGTGGAGTATTGGTCCAAGCTTAACCCGAGAACTGATGGCGGTCATTGCAACATATAGGGTAACTGTGAAGTTGATCAAGGTGCCCGTCTAGGCACGACTGTATCCGTCACTGATTTTAGTGGTTGACTTGTTCAATTCCCTTCAGTTTGCAAGTTATTGATCAAAAAATGTGCCCCTCGGAAAGCAATGGCAAACCTCCGAGTTTATTTATGTCATGAAAAAACTTCTCACAAAAATTATTTGCCGTTTGTTAAAATTTTGGGTCGCTCAATTTGTTTTACAAAGATCAGGGTATGTGTACAGTGTAAGCGCTAAATTATTATAATTATTCTTAATTTCACTATTTATTTGACGAAGGTGAATTAATTCCATCAAATTGGCTTACAACGCCATAAAAAGCAACCATCAAAAATAAATTCCTTTTACCAAAAAATTCTTATACAAATATTTTTCCAAAATCTCTACCTAATTAAACAATAAATTAGGTATAAAGTAAACTCGAAGAATGCCATTAAAGTAGTATTATTAATCCACAAAACTATCACATTCATTCGGTTTCACTCAAAACCGGCTTCCGCAGTTACCAAAAGTAATTTTGAATAACGAATAGAGTTTCACTCACCATTCACACAATTTTGAATGACAAATATTTGTGTATTCATCATAATTCAGGTATTCAAATCATTTTATGATTTATATATACGTACATATATATATATATATATAAAATATAGTTTATTTCTTATTTGAAAAAAATTACCAGAAAAACTCCCATCCCTGACACTCTCGTCTCTCAAGTAGTAAAGTAACAAAATGAAATAAAGATATTTTGGAGGTGTTAATTTAATAAATGAGGTACCATTCAAAAATGTATTTAAACATATAAATATCTAAATAGATCTTTAAACAAGTTACCTAAATAAATACGGGATATATATTTAGCAGTCTTATATGTGTATCTTCATATTTTAGATACTTCATTTAATTTTTTAAATTTTATTTAAGTCGTTTTTTAACTCTTAAAAACATTTTTTCACAAAAATAATATTTTTTAAATCTCCGTTATAAGTAAGTGCAATTTTTAGATAGTGAAATATATTGCGTAAAAAGGGTGATGATAGTTAGTAGTGATGGGCGAGATTTCACTACTCACTATATCTTAGCAAATTCTAAGATTTCACTTCATACCGAAAACGCTATTTCATCATGTACCCCAAAGTAACTCTTCTCTCCCCTAATATCGTGATGCTATATTCACATGGTAACTAAAACGAATACATCATAAGTTTTAAAAACAAAACAGAACACAGTACCTGTTGCTGTTTTGTTATTATGTAATCAGTTGGTCATCCAACTTAACTACATAACTATGTACATTTAAAATTTATGTGTACCTACTTTTACAATTTCTCACACGTCCTCGAAGCTTCTCTTCATGCGATAGTATTTTATATATGTACATGGCAATTTCACTACTATACAATTCTCGCGAGAATATAGTATAGCTTTGGAGTAAAGGAAGCCATAGCACTCACTTATGTCATAGTAACTACTCTTCATCGTAACGCCGCTCTTTATTTTCTCCGAACTATTTGCATAAATACGAAAACATTTTTATTATACAAGAGAATATTTTCGCATAGTTAGTAGATAAAAAAAAAATAAAAATAAAAAAATTGTAAACGCAAGCGCGCAGATGCAATGGAAGTAAGTGGTTGTGGAAGATATATTGGAAATGGTAGTGTAAAGGAAATTTGGGAAGTAAAATAGAGTATGGGAAATAAAATAATCCAGTGGAAATATGCTTTTGGTCGTTAAGTATATTTGGAAACATGGAATTGAAAATTATTTTTCGTTATCTCTCAGTATTTGCGTTACATATTAGTATCTAAGTAATTAAAAGTATTTGTGTTTTTTTTTTTTCAAAGCAATAATCTCCAGAAATCGGGTGCGACTCCTTACCCTTTCCACGGTGGCTTTTGTCTTTGTCTAGAACACCATTGAATTCACAGTCATATCTGGAAACATCCAACCTTTTTCTTAGCTCATCGATCGCGGATAAAAATCTGGCAAAACCAAGAAATAAAGTGAAAAAAAATTTGGCGAACAGCCAAGTAGAGTGTAGCACGTGCGTATTTCCTCTGCCTTCTGAGGCACATCACAAATAGTTAGATCAGATCCGAAACACACGAGCTACATTAGTGAGTTTCTGAATTAACTTTATGTTGTACAAAGGACATAAATTTGAGGTAAGTAACACTCGAGAAGAACCCAAAAAATGAGGTATTTAAATGTCGTTAGATTCTCAATTAGAAAAGCTTAAGTTATTGAATCAATGAATTTAGAGGTAAAGACTTAAACTCCTGTTTCAAAAACCGAATTAAATTAAATTATACACCACTTATATAAAATAATAAAATACGTATGTGTATTAAAGCAGTTATTTTGCTAGGAAAATGTCTATAGATATATTTTGGAGAGGTTTGGCACTTTCTTTAAAAGTAAACTTTTATTTAATTTTACAAAAGATACAAAATATTAAAATATGTGTGGGAAACTCGTCGTCACGGCGAAGCCAAGGTCTTAGCTACGCAAATGTTTCTGAAATTTTATTTTGCAAACATATTTTTGTGGCAATTAATGAAGTGGGAAAGGTGCCACAATCTCTCATACTATATTAATTATATGGCGTTTTTAATAATTCTTCTTCATACAAGAATTAGACAACTTACTTACTTACCTAATTGGCGCTATAATCGCTTAAGCGATTTTGGCCGAACTTTTCTTACAATTTCTGGTGCGCGTCTTGATGCTGTAATACAAATTGAGGGACCTACCAGTTTTACGCCGACTCCGAACGGCAAATGATGTTTGTTCGAAGTTTTTTCATGGCAGAAATACACTCAGAAGTTTTCCATTGCCTGCCGAGGGGTGACCGGTATTAGAAACTACTGTTCTGTAATTTTTAATGATTTGAACCCGGGACCAACCGAATGGAGCGCGCACCTGCTACACACTCGGCTACGGCTCTGCTGTCCATTCAACTCTGCTTTATATGAATTCACTTTAACCCGAATATTTGTATAGGGTCTTGCAATAAGGACGCACAAAAGTATACCGATAGTGACAGCAAACGACGCCATATTTTTTTCCGCTCTTTTCACATTTCTCTTCAGTAAGGTTTGCCATTTCATCATGGAAAGATATACGATCCAACAACGAGTCGAAATTATTAAAATTTACTACCGAAATTCGGTGTCAATGGCCGTTGTCATTTCTGGCTCAATGGCTTCGTCAATAAGCAAAATATGCGTTATTGGACCGGCAGCAATCCACACGTACTCCATGAGTCAACATTGCATCTCGAAAAAATTACGGTTTGGTGCGGTTTATGGGCCGGCGACGTCATTGGGCCGTACTTCTTCCGTGATGATCAAGACCGGCACGTTACTGTGAATGAGAATCGCTACCGCTCAATGATAACCGAATATTTTTGGCCCGAATTGGATGATATGACTTGAACAATATGTGGTTCCAACAGGACGGCGCCACAAGCTACACAGCGAATGTCACAATCGGTTTATTGAAATCCAAGTTTGATGAACGTGTTATCTAACGAAATGGCCCAATCAATTGACCGCCTCGGTCGTGCGATTTGGCGCCGTTAGACTATTTCTTGTGGGTCTACGTCAAGTCTATGGTCTATGCCAAAAAGCCAGGGACGATTGATGAACTTGGTACGAATATCGAACGTGAAATTGCAGCAGTATCGGCCGATTTATGCTTTAAAACCGTCGAAAATTGGGTTCAGCGTCTGGACATCTGCAAGCGTGCCCGTGCTGCCCATGCAAAAAAAATCGAGTTCCAGACATAATGGCATCGAATGTTCTTTTACAGGAATAAAAAATTTAATTCATATCCCAAACCGTTTTTGTTTTATTTAAAAAAAAAACTTTTGCAGCGTTCCTATTGAAAAACGCTGTATGATCAAGTAATCTTTTGAATTAGCTAACAGCTATGTTAGCTAACTCTGTTGATGTTAGTGAAAGAAGGATACCATAGATAAAGATGGCATATATCAACAGACACATACATAGGCTTATTATTTGCAGTGGTATTTCACGTTCTTTGTAAAGATGACTCTTAGTGAAAATTTCCGAATACCAATTTTAGTTTTGTAATCATTTTCCAATATATTTTTTTTAGACGATTACTTCATCCTCATCATTCGTCTGTTTCTTGGCGGTAATGAATGAATTTGTAAATAATAAAGTTTTAATTGCATATAGTATTTGCCCACAAGAAATTTTTAAATTAACGAATATATAACAAAGTGATAGATAATAAGTAATAATAATAGGCAAGTACGAGTTGCCAATTTGCTGGCAAGAAAAGATGGAAAATATATAATCCTACTTTGTTAAAATCCGATCATTGCAAGGCCCTAATAAAATGGACTTTCGTCGGTGTTTTTTGAAAGATAAATATCCAGAAAAGTTTGTGACATATCTCCTATATACTTCTATACTTCTTATAAAATAAAGTCCTGAAATATGTACATATGTACTCTATTGATTTGGCACAGAATGTGCTCCGACTTTCAAGAAACCTTTTGCATTTTAAAACTGGACCATCCCGGATGTTCATTTTATACATAATTAGAAGGAGCTTATAAAAGGGGCTTGACAATATGCTTTAGTCTGGTAGAAAATCATCAAATTGTTTTTAAATCCAAACAAACCGATTTAAATATTTATATTTTGTATCGAATCTTTGAGTTTTTTGTTTTCATTTTGCATTAAAAAAATGTGTTAATTATTTTGTACTGTAACCAAATCTTTTTCGCAAAAAAGCTGCTTGCGCGTTGGATCGCTGTGTACCGATTGTTCGAAGGTGTCTCAATTTCAAACGCATGCTGTTTCAACAAAGAAAAGCTATCTTTTTTCACGCCATCAAAAACCAATTACTACAAATCATAATCCAATATCAATCAGCAGTCGTCAAATTTGATCTAAGACGGACAAATAAGACAACATTTTCTATTAGAGTTACGGTGGGAGTGATGAAACTTCTTCTTTTTCTACGTTTTTTAGGTTTTCAGTTTGGGCATTCAATTTGGGAAATCCAAGCTTTTCGTAAGAGGAATTGTATGTGACATGCTCTCGGGTGGGACTATCGAGAAATTTATATATTTTTACAGAAGTTCGAAAAACAAAAAGGATTGCGAGCAACGCAAGCTGGATGTGCTAGTAGAGATTAAATAAAAATTAGTTACTAACTTTATAAGGCAGTGGTAAAATATTGTACGGAAGTATATGGATGATGTTATTCAAACGTAGCCACGAAATGTATGCGAAAATATTAAGGTCGATGTGGGTTGCCCAAAACTTTTCCAAATTTTTGCACAACCCTTTTTACCAATTCAAAAAAAAAAATTGGGGATTGGGGGCTTACTTTTTTAAATAAGGGTTATACAGTGTATGTAAGTGCCCGCTGTTTATTATTATTTTTATTTTTATTTTTTAATTTCGCTTCAGAATAATATTATATGTACTTATAACTATATGCCAACAGATTTCCGCCGTAGGTGGTAATGAAAGTGAAACTATGTATATTTACTCGCTAAGGAAGTACGTATTTCGTATGCCTTCGTAATGTTTTCTAATTAAAATTTCACAGAAAATGAATTTTCAATTAAAATTACCTGCTTGATTTCAGCTTAAAGAATTATTCAGTCTTTATTGCTGACTTGTTGTACTTTTTTTTTCAACTGCAAAAGAAGGTTATTGAATAAAGGCTTGTCAACGCCCAGAGGCCTAAGATAAATTGCATGGCAAACAACAGCATGCAACAACAATTAACTGCAACGGTAGGGCACACATATACACCCGCAGATGTATGCATGTGGTGTGTCAATAGGTGTGTATTGACTTTTTCTGAGAGAATCAATGCCGAAAAGTAATTAAATTTCGCTTCAAAGCATGTCACAAACATACACGCGCCTAACACACACAACAGCCCAACCCCACACACACATATGCGATGAGTGCAAAATGTATGTATGTGTGTGGGTGTGTATGTAGAGGAGGAAATTATGCGCTGTAAGCCACAGAAAACGGTGTACAAATGAACTGAGTTGAACAACAAAATATAGTAACAAAAACAAGGTTTCTTAATAACCACAAACAACAGAACAAAACAAAAAACAAAAAAACGAGAGCGTAAGGGAATTTTGAAAATGAAGCAATAATTCAATTGTATGCTTTGTATGTAGATATGGACATACCCGTTATTTACAAAGGTGTGTCTGCAGGTCTATAAAACCTATTACCAATACGCTGTAGGCTGTATAAAAAGGATTAAAAATAAGACAGTTGCGCTCGCCGCAACAAGCGAAGGAGGACGGGGTGCTAGAAAAAGCGTGAGTGAGCTAGAAAAAAAGGTTACTCAAATGTATGGTAGTGCAAAGCGTTTTTACGCTTCATCTGCACCAACACGTACACAAAGGATGTCCCAGAGAAACGCGGTGCGGGCGCTTTCGTAAATACTCGCACATTCAAGGGATATGCAAACATTGAGAAGGTGTCCGCTCGTTCAACAGTTTGGCTAAAGGTGGGTTCTCTCAAGATTATCAAGTGGCTATGAATAGGATGTCCGGTGCACGCGTGGATAATAGCAAAACAAAGGCTAGTTAACAAGAGGGAGCGCGCGTTGACAGCGGAAAAACAGGCGCACCGACGCACACATTTTCATGCTTCTATTAACAATACCGCTACTAATAGTAATATCAATGCATGTATGTATGTATGTATGTAAATATAAAGGCAAGCGTTGTAATGCGGTTGTATGCGTTTACATAGGTAGATATGAAAGTGCTTAGTTGCCGAAGAAAATTCTCAATTAGCGCTTGCATTGTTTATGGCTGGCATTTTCCTGGCAGGATATGTCAACTCATCCGCTTATCTGCGTACGAAGTAGTTCCAAACGTGTGTACATTGGCTATATGTTTGTAAGTTGTGAGTTGGGTTCACCGTTCGCTTTCAATGTGTGATGCCCATTTCATGTGAGTTTATACATAACATATATGTATCTACCAGTGCTGCCAATTTAGCCTTTAGCTTTTCTATTTATTTTATTTTCTTTTAGCAGGCAAATTTTAATTTACCCACTAGCTTTTTTTTTAACCTTTTCTTAAATTTATTTAACTTTTCTTAACCTGTTTTCTTTACTGTAAAAGGAAATGTTTTTGATTACTTAACTGAAATGTAAATTCCTTACTAATAAATTTGGGATTTATGTCATCGAAATGGAAGGGATAAAAATAAAATTAACTGCAGAAGTTTATGCAAAGATTCGTAAATATAAAAACAATGAAAACTTCTAATATATAATATATATAAAGGGACTTTGTTGTTCCCTTTTATACGAGTTTGTCGCAATCTCATTCCGTGAATGCCGGTATGACTCAAAAATCCAGAGAACCCAAAGTTGATTGACCGGAATAAATACTTATTAAAGAACTTAACCGCCAGTTTTGGAGTCACCTGGGAAGATTTGAGAGCCCTAATAGCCCTAATAGCCCTAATAGCCCATTGGGTTTCAATCATTATCAAAATGATTGAGCAGTTGTGGGTGGTATTGAAATACGCACATCCTTTTATGATATGTATTTATGCCTTTCTACCACACTTTAACCTCGGAGCGGTTATAATTATCGTATGTTTAATAATAATAATTTGGCACTTACACAAGAGCTTAACGTTTGGCCAAACTTCAAACTTCTCCTACAATTTGTGGTGCGCCTCTTGATGTTCTAACACAAATAGAGCGATCTACAGTTTTACGTTGAATCTGAACGGCGGATGATTTTTGTGGGAAGTTTTTTTCATGGCAGAAATTCTCTCGTCGCCCTTAATTAGAAAAAAAAACGTTTTCTATAATTTTCCACGTTGCTTGCGTCTTGCCAGGATTTGAACCCGGCACCTACGGTGGCCTCCAATAATTATTTTCCTTGTACTAAAATGTGAAAGTTTGTGTCTGACTGAGAGTGTGAGTATGCTATTACTTTCTCAGGCTTACACATATCCCCTACTTTAACACACAGACCGTATACTACTGGAGGATTGCCACCTGCTTAAAAATTTATAGTCAATTAAATAAACAAGTTAAATCACATATTGCTACATAACGACTGCATAGATCTGAATATGATTCGGCACATATATGTACATGCATATGTATTGTCCGTTATATGGGCTATCTTAAAATCGATTTTCAAAAGGAGTTGTCACCTGCTTAAAAGTTTAAAATCAATTAAAGCAATATATTAAATCAAATATAACAATATGGATACCAAGTGGAAGACAATAAGTGCCAAACTAAAAGTTTTACGAAAACTTAATTTCAAAAATAATTTTAGAGAGGGTTGTCACCTGTTCATAAAATGAATTGAAATTACAATAAATTAACTCAAATATTGGGATATGAGTATGAAGTGAAAGATTTTTAAGAAAGCTTTGTCTCGAATTTTTTTTGTAGAGAGCTGCCACCTGCTTATAAGAGTAAATTAAATTTATTTATTGAGTTAAAGGAAGTATCATGTAATGGAATTAAAAGGAATTAGGTTTAAAAAACTAAATAAAATAGATTTAAGGAGTATTGCCACGGGTTTAGTAAGCTTCCAACTTACTAAAATATAACAGCAACACTCTGAAACGCAAGTGTTAATACGAAAACACCTATTAAATACCGTTTATTTACTTGGTAAAGTAACGGAGATTCTACTATACAGGTGCCCATCCAAAAACATTTATGGAAGTTTTTTTAGAGAAATATATTCATTGAACAGAAAATTTGAATTAAAAAAAAAAGTATAAGACAAATGAATCGTTACAGTGCTGGTTTGAACTGAAGAGTTTAGGAAAACTTAGTCCTGAAAAATTGTTTATGTGTTGGCTACTGGTTGGAAATTACTTAACAGTAAGCAATTTATCAAGTATACATACATAGATATATACGCAAACGTTTTTTGAAAGCTGAGCATAAAAGAGTTGCCTATTTACAAAATTAAAAAAAATTTTGTTAAAATAAATCATACTTTTATTATACATATCTACATGTAAAAGTTTGTTTGTGAGTTAATGTGTAGCTTATAAGCTGGGTTATATTTATGGTATTGTTTTTAAAACAGTTGTTAAAAAAGTTATAGCCAATTAAATAAATATGAATGGACAGATTAGGATAAGTTTTGGCACATATGTAGATATATAGTCCGAACCAATTTTTTTAAGGGGATGCCATCAAATATTGCAATATGGGTAATTTATTCTGAAAAAATGTTGTCATCTGATTAAATATAAATTTAGTTACACATATGTATTAACCTATATTTATAATATTAGTAAAATAGTAGTAAAAATTTGTCAAAATAGTACTAGTAATTAGTAGTAGAATTAGTAAAAAAGGTGGTAGAAATTAGTAGTAGGGGTAGAAATCGGTAGTTGCATTAGTAAAAATAGTAGTAGCAATTAGTAGTAGTCGAAGTGATGGTAGTAGTAGCAGTAGTAAAGATAGTTACTTGTATCTTCGATACACGATATGAACACGACCTTCTTTACGCGTTGTAAAAAATACTCTCATGGCGCTAAAGAAGTTTTATTAAAAAATTAATTAAAAATTAAGAACCGAAATTAAAAATTCATCAAGTGTTATTATCACTGGTGAAATTAGTTATTACATTCGAGCGAAGCCGCGAAAAAATTCTAGTATTCAATATAATGTTCGAATCATCCCTGTATTTTTTTTTGCGAAATGCACTTTATTTAAGTAACCAAGGTTTGCTTACTTCTTAAAATAAATATTTGTTTAAAATAATTCCTTTCAAGAGTATCAAAATTAAATATACGAACTTCGTGGCTATGTATTTAAATTTATCTATGTAACATATATGTATATCGTCAAAATATTTAGAACTCTTTGTTATGCTTCCTCTTACCCAACATATATCACATTTTTTAAATGTTTCGTAAACAAATTATTTATTTATTATATTTTTTATAAATTTTGTGATATGTTTCGTTATGTGTGAAACAAATTTTTGGGCTGCTAATTGAGTTGTTTCCGGCGAGGACATTTATTGTACAAACACCACCTACTACGATTAATATTGACCATTCTAATAATTTTTACTGACAATATTCGAGGTACATAAATATATGCAATTATTTGCAAATTTGTCTCATACTCCTACAGTTGCTCGTTAACGACCACACCTACTCCCTTATCAACTCATGCATCTAGTGCATTTTCTCCATGTCTATGTATGCAATGCATTTCTGATTATACATTTTGCTAGGATATTAGTAGTAATAAGGATATTGTTATATATATCAGCGAAGAGCAAAACAATAGCCACGCTAATGATGCACTACAACAGAGCACGTCAGTGAACGTTTATTTCATTACAAGCAGTTGCCATATTATTATTATTTATATACATACATAAATACACAATGTGTGATTAACATAGTACATACATAGAAATATATATATATATATACATATATATTTTGCATATGCTACACTATGTGGTGTATGCAAACTATTTTCCAAGCACACACCCATAAACACCTCTTATCTTAGAGAATACGTGCAAACATATGCAAATTATTAGCATATTCGCTATCTATTAAATGGCAATTTGTTTATGAAAATTCCTAGGGATTAGTTTAATAAATGAAAAGTGCGCAATAAACGGAAGCCTTTAATTTACAGACTTATGATATTTAAATTATTTACTTCGTTCCTTTTCCAATCGGTTGTTGAGTAGGCTATCTGCTTCATTACGTACTGAGGAGAAAACTTTTTTAAAGTTCATAATTTTCTCCCTTCGATGAGACAGTCTTTATCTTCTACATATTTGTAGTAGTTAATGCAAGATATTAATGAAAAGTGCATCGGTTTTCGACGTCGAAACCGTTTGTGAAAACTGAAATGAAGATCTGTTGTAGATTAAAAAACTACATATCGAACACACGCTACAAAGGTATATTAACTCAAAATTTGTTCGTTTAAAGAATAGAAGCTAAAAGCAAAGCATAATTTTGTTGTTGTAACACAAATTGGTAGACCTACAGTTTATCCCCGACTCCGAACGCGATTTTTGTCAGAAGTTATTTCAAGGAAAAAATACACCCGGAGGTTTTGCCAATACACAATCGGCTACGGCGGTCGCTATATATTAACTATACAAAGTAATTTTCTTAAATTGGATGGGCAACATTGGGCGTAAAAATTAAATACGTGGAAACCTTAGAGCAAACAGTTATATTTTCGAAACTTCTTTGTCAAATTCTACCACACTAACATGATTCAATAATGAAAGGTTTGATACATAAATAGCTTTGCTTCTCACTCTTCATATGACATCCCCTTTAGCTAAAACAGTGTTACTCCTTTGGAAAAAACAAAGAGTCGGTTTCACTGATTCATTTGTGTTGTGTTAATTCGCTGGCATTTTTCCTGGAAATTGTGAAATTTTGTGTAAGAATTTTAAAAACTGTATAAAACTGTAAATTGTTTACTATATAATGCAAATATGTGATTATATTTGCAATTCATTAGGTGGTTTGTGCATCTAGATCGGAATTGATATACTGAGTGCCCGCTTCCCTGCATCTTCGCCCGTTAAGCTCTATGTCCAAGTTAATTTTTATCTCCAACCGTGCGCGAGCGTGAGTTAGCAAGATCTTTGCTATTCTTCCAAAGCCCGTTGCTCACTTGGGTGAATTTTGGTGAATCGATTGATATGGGTCACCATATTTCATGGAGTTCAAACGAATTTGTATTGCTTGGTTTATATAAGAAAATTATTATTATGAATTACAAAAATTTGGTGGTACCAACAATTTCGTATATTTGCCCCTAAATGTGGAAATCTCAATTTAATTTACTTATAATAATGATATTTGTTAATTAAAATCAATGTTACTTAATAACGAAAGAGTTTCCAATCGGAATAATGTATCAAATATTTCGTAGACTGCGAAACATATTTGGCTTTTGGGCACCTTACATTCGTCCACTAATTACATACTTAGCGTATTTGTTAAACAAAATTTTCACAAAAGAGGATTACATTCTTCCCCCTTTCTAGTTCCTCGCAAATGCAACCTTTTGCGCGGGAGAGCTAGAAATTAGCTGTCATTATGTATAAAACCTTTAATAATTGAATCTTGCCACATTACTTACACTTTGGATTCCTAGTCAGAAAGCACAATTTCAAAAATTATAGAAAGGAGACGAAATCCACCTCTTCTGTAAGTGCAGTTTACAACCAATCAAAATACTCAATATTTTACTGAAACATGTCGCGAAGCCTTGCGCAATAAGTTATACTTTTACAAAAAGTTACTAAATCAAAATAAAAAACAAAAGTGGCCAACTGTATTAAATTGAATTTCGTTGCTTATGATACGCACGCACACATGCTTTGTTTTCAATCAAATAATATTTTTAATACAATTTTTCATAAGGTGGCATCCCTTGTTAAAATATTTGTTTAATTTGATAAGCGGTTTTTTATACTAAGGAAAGGACTTTTATTTCGTCCTTAAAAAATATTTGGTAAATTTTAACTGTCATTAATGGACTAAAAAAAAACACAAAGTTACGGATTGTCTAGAAGAAGTAAGTTTAATTCAAATAAAAACGACGGCTATTTAAATTTTTTTTTAATTAGTGTCATGGGAATGGTAGGCGACTTTTTGCAGATATGAGTATGCACAATGTGCAATACTTCTACCCGACGCTTCGATATTTTTTCTTTACTTTTTATAAATAGCTGCTAAAGTATTTTAAGAAGACAAATAGTATATCTCGTTTTTTAATATTTATTTATTAAATTACAGAAGAACATAATCAGCCATATGGTTTGAACGAAAATATATTTATACCACTTACACCCATCGTTCTATACAACTGTCGCCGGAATTATACAATCCCTGGCACTCTGTCCACGGTAGGTGCGTAGCCGCCGCAACTGAGAGTCTTTTGCGATTGTTCAAGAAGAAGAACAAGAGAATAGAAATCGCCGGAAGTTCTTTTGGAATAGTCGTGGTTTCGTGAATTTTATTAAAGAAAATAAAACACGCGTGCAGCTAAGTGCGCGAGACCGAAGTAAAATTTATGAGCCGTTCTATATAGAGATATAGAATTAAATATCGGGGAAAGTTTTATAAGACATCCTTTTTAGTCCTTTTAGTATTAGAATGAGTTAAAATTGTAGTAGAAATTAGTGAAAATAGTGGTAGCATTAATAAAAATAGTAAAGGAAATTAGTAGTAGCATTGGTAAAAATGGTAAAAATAGTACTATAAATTAGTGGAAACAGCGATAGAAACTAGTAAAAAGAAAGTAGTAGTAATTTGTGTAGCATTGACACAAATAGTAGTAGAAAAGAATAAAAATAATAAGATAAATTAGTAGAAGCAGTAGTAAAAATTGTAGCAGAAATTAGTAAAATTGAGAGGAGAACAAAACCAAAATAGTATTAGAATTAGTTAAAATAGCAGTAGTACTTAGTAAAATCAGTAGTAGAAATGATTAAAAATAGTACTTGAAATTACAAAGAGAGTAGCAGTAACTATTGGCTGCATAAGTTAAAATAGTAGTAGTAATAAGTAGTAGCATTAGTAGATATAGTAGCAGTAGTAGTCGTAGTGATAGTAGTAAAAATAAGTAGTAGTAGTAGTAGTAGTAGTAGTAATTATTAGTAGTGGAAGTTTGCAGTAGTATAAGAAGTAGTTTCGGTAGGAGTTGTAATGGTGAACCAGTTCCGAACTATTCGTCTATTGTTCCCGAACTCAAAGTCGAAGACCCAACCTATCCCGAAATGTTCGTGAAAAAGCTCCTGAAATGGTCCCGAAATGTACAGTCCGAAAATAGTCTCTGCTGAATATTGGAAGTGCCTTTGAAGCATATTTTTCGATTTCCGGCCTTCATTTAATTGTGCTACTACTCAGCGTTGACATTCTAAGCGACCGAAAAATGGTTATCATCTTGGAATATAGAAATGTTTTTGCGTGGTGGTTAAAAAAGCCCTATTCGTAACGTCATCTTTCTTAGAGGGGGTCAGAACTTTCTAGATCGCAGACAATGCCATAGATCACGTATAATAACTGTTACGAATCCAGTATTTCGTTGAACTTCAGAATTCAGACAACGTTTGCAGTCTATAAATTTAGCTAATCAAAACTTTTTCTTCTTAAGTTAGTATAATATATAAATTAAATACAGCATACTATGTCTTACGTATTTTTAAAAATATGGTTTGTGTTCTCCTTTAAAAAGTATTCTTGCAATTTTCCATACTTCATTATATTTTAATTGAATATTTATTTGCTAATTTTCTACAATGCACAAACATCCATTTTCCACGACACATGACAGTCGTAAAGCATATTTTGTATTGCATTTTTTCCGAGCTCTCTGCGCTCCCTCAAACTATAATCAATGCGAATAAATTCTGTAAACAAGAATTTTTTTGCAAAGGCATAAACTTCTGAATTATTGAACTGAAATTAATAGCTTATAAAATGGCGAATGATATGTAAAAATAACAACAACAACAACAACAACAAAATACGTACATATCTACGTATGTTGCCCGCTTTGTGAAATTCGAAAATGTTTTTTAATTAATATGCGCGCGCAGCAGCAGAAAACAGCAGTCGCATTGATTGAGTGTGTACTTACAAATACAAAAAAAAAACACAGATAGAAATGCACGCGAGCGTCGGCGGCAGGCGGAAAGTGGGTGAGAAAGGGATAGTCCAATATTTAATATTGTACGATTATATGTGTGTGTGTGTTTTGCATGCGTGTGTGTGTGTGAGTGGGAGTGGATGTGTTTGTGCCCATGCCATGATGAAGCTTGGTATGACAGGCATAAATCACACATCAATGAAAATTTCCGTACTGATTTATATTTGCGGTGTATGCTGCCCTGTGTTGTGTGAATGTTCACGTGTGGGTGTGTGAGTGTGTGTGTGTGTGTGTGTGAACGGTAGCTGCAATACAACACGCTTCGATGCCAATGGCAATAATACAAACAACACTCATACAAACGAATAAGCGGCCTGGCGGAAAAAAGATGACAGTCTAAAAAATGTACCAGTTTAAAAAGTAGTTGGGAATCAACTGCTTTGCACCAACTGCATGTTAAATTAATTATGTTGATCTAACTTTCTTCAAGTATTATTTTTAATTTTCTGTTGTGTATTAGCTATATATGTATATTTGGTCTAAAAATACTGTGTTATAGTTGGTCGAAATGAGACTATTTTTGAATTTGGATTTTAAAAGTATTATTTTTTTAAGTTTGCGATTTTTTTAAGTTTTGTTTCTTAGTTTTTTTTCTAACATAAAATTAAACAAATTTAAAAAATTTTGAAAAAATTTAAAAAAGTTCCTTATTTTTTTTTGAAAATGTGTTTTTGATTCAGAATGTACGTACTAAACTCCCTACAGCTAAATTTTTTGAAATTTTTTGCCGGTAAATTGAACAAGAAATTGACATTCACAACACTTTCGAGAATTGATGCTAGAAATAGTGGCATAACTATTTTTAATTTTTATACTGAATTAAAATTAAAATGTATATTTTTAAACGAAATATGAAAATTTTATAATAAAATAGACTGTACATGCTTTTAAGCAATTGGAAACAGTGAGGTTTGGAAGTAGTTGGTAATTAGAGTAGTTTAAAACGTTTTAGAAAATTTGAGTTTCAAATATTTGGAAATAAAAGCATTTTATTGCAGCTAAAAAAAAAACAAAATGTTGATGTTTTTTCTGTCAAAAAAAATTTTATAATTTTAATTTTAAATTTTTAAATGCAGAGTCAGATAATTAACTTGCTCCTAGGATTATGTTACCATGTTAATGAGATTAGTTGTTTACAATTAAAATGAATTTGAACTATTTGCAGTTGTTAAAAAAGTACTTTTTAAATTGCCTTTAAAATAATTCTATTTCCAACAGGGTGCATATGAGATGAAAGTCAGTTGTGTGTGTGTGTGTGTGTGGTATGTGTGAATGTTTATTCGTATGTAGTCGGCCGCATCAATATCATCTAGCAAGCGCTTGCCAATGATGATGACAACCACCAAAAATTTAATCAAACAGAAAATCTGAAATCTGAGTTGAAATATTGACATGGATTGAATGAATGGAGGAGTAATATTGTTAGTGTGAGATAGGCGGTGAGTGCAGTGCAGTTATATCAGCGGCAGCGGCAAAAACATATCACAAACAACAAAAACAACAATCAGCCTAATAACAGGGAAAATCAAGCAATTCCATATCAACTGCCTGAATGATTGGGTGCCTGGCGCTCGTTGATATTGAAACACAACATGCATAGCTTCAATTTTCCGCACCACCCACTGTCGCTAGTCGAATTTGCATAAATAAGTTGCTTGATATATGTGTGTGTGTGTGTGTGTTGGTGTAAGTTGGTGTGGGTGGGTGTGCGTTGTCCGCTTGCGGCAGTTCATCTTTACAATTTTTATTTTTTTTTTATTTCCTCATGTAAATGCATGCACGCTCTGTTGCCTGCAGGATATATGTGACATAATGACATTAAACGCAATTATTTACGCATGCAATTTATGAATAACGGTGAGGCAATAACAACAAACAAACAAAAAAAATGAAAGCAATAATAATATGTTACATCAAATGAGCAGTGTGCTAAATTAAACAAATATTATTCAGTTTTAATAAATACCTCCTACGCACTCATATTTTCGCCGTCTATTTTTAATATGGAGACCTTGTTGGCAAATTATATATCGCCCACTTTATGGGACAGATCGTAGTTTTTATCTATGTCCGTAACTGATACGTCGGCTAATATTTCATGTCCGTGGCTTTCCGAGAAAATCTTGATCTTGATATCTAAATTTAGTTTAAATATTCGGCCTACCGACTCTTTCGCTATATTTCAACAGATAGTACAGTTATCTCAGTTAAATTTTTCAAGTAAATAATATCATTGTTTCAATATATCAGTTTTTGATATTATAAAACAAAAATATATATATTTTTTTAATGTTGCTTAAGGCCCTCTGCACATTTGTGGTGGTCTTCATCCTGTACTCATCCCTTCATGTAGAGACACATGACGAGAAAGCCCTCTGCACACTTGTTCTCGGTTGCTCGTAACTTTAAATTTTATATTTAGTTTTCACACAAAATAAAGGAAATTTTCAATTGCGATGCTATCCTAGCCATTTATGTACGACAACGGTGAATAAGAAGTTGCTGGGAATACTGGGTGCATTCCTAAATAAAAAAGAATACCTAAAAACGTCACTACATTGCCGCCCCGATGATCTTAAAAGCTGATTGAAAGTACCAGTCATTCTTAAGAATGTCCCAGAGTACGGATTTGACCCTGGAATCAGTTGTGGGTTCAAATATTCAAGCACTGAAAAATCGCACACTGTGTCCATTCCATCTTTAAATTGTTAAGATTTACGCAATTCAATCAAATTTAATAATATAAAAATATAAATAAATGACGAGTTGAAAACGACACTGCTTGACGAGCGAATGAAAATAGGAAAAATATATGATGAGGCAAATATGCAGGATTTTTTCTAATACCGGTCGCTCCTCGGCAGGCAATTGTAAATCTCCGAGAATATTTCCTCAATGAAAAAAAGGCTGTTAAAAGCATTTGATGTTCGGAGTCGGCGTAAAACTGTAGTACCCTAACTTTTGGTGACAACATTAAGGCGTACAACACAAATTGTACAATTTCGGCCAAACATCAGGCTACGAGTATTTATATGATGTAAGCGCCTAATTAACGAGAAAACACGAAAACTTACCCTAGAGATGGCACAACGTCGAAACCGGTTTATCTCCAAACCAAACTTGACAAGGCATAACGGAAAATATTGCCCTATTATAATAAAATTAACAATGAATATAAAATGTGTAGCTCCTTTGTTCGGCAGCCAAAAACTCAAAAAGTTCTTTATCGATTGGGCTCAAATTTTTTTCACGTCAGTAACTACAAAGTCTAAATAGACTTAAATTAAATGTATTAGGTAATTTGAATGTGTATGGGTGCCAGACGAAAGACGTTTAAGAACTTTTCAGAAATATTCTTCCTAAAGATGCCGTCTGTTTGAAAGACCAACTTAATTTAGAAGAGTGTTCCTGCGAAGTTTGGAATTTTTTAAAGAATTGCCAATCATCTGAAAAATAATATTTATTTGAATATGTAAATGAAGAATTGCAGTATATATATTAAATGGAAGATGTTTGAGAACACTTTCATCAAAAATATTTTAATAAGAGCTGCCACCTGTCTTAACAATTGAAAGTTAACCTATAATTTAATTCACATCAAATATTACAATATGGGTATCAAACAAAAGGTAGTCAATAAAACTTTAGGTCAAACATGTGTTGGAAGAGTGATGCCACGTGTTTTAAAAATCTATATTAGTATTGCCAAATAACCTGTGCCTTAGCCGTGGAAGCACAGCTAATTTAAATTTATATAGAAACTTTGTAGACGTCGATACCGTACAGCTAAGAAAGCTACCACCACTTTATAAACTCGAATGTAATTAAATTACACTTAAGTTAGATGAAATACTAAGAAATGGTGTCAAACGATGCGTATCGGTGAAGAAAAGTCGAAATTTATTAAATTATATACAAGTTAAATAAAATATTAAAATATGGATGTCAAAAGGTTCATTTCGCTGAAAGCAAGGGTTATAGCTATGTTTTGAAGAAAGTTGTCGCCTTTTTAAAGATAAATTACATTAACGTAATAATCTAAAACATTTTTCCAATATGGTTGTCAAAGCAAAAGTTTCCGCAAGCTTAACGCAAAGCTTCACAGAGTTAAATACAAATAAAGTTATAAGTTAAATCAACCATGCCAATCTTGGTGTCGAATTAAATATTTTCCTAAACAGTTGCTACACTTTTAAAAACGTAAGAAAATCAAGTCAATATCAAAGTGAAACAAAATTTTAAAATTTGAGTGTAAAACAGAAAAGTTTAACAAAGCTACATTTCTCATTGCTTCCGTTTATGCAAATTGGACATAACTAAAAGGATAAATGAAATAAGAACCAGAATCGATTGAAATAGGCTTTGGAAAGTTTATTCACAAACATTTTTTAAAGAGGGTTGCTACCGATCTAAATGAGTTCGTTTTAATTAACAAATTTATTCAGATTCTCTAATATTGGTGTGAAACGAAATTTCATGCTCGTACGTTTTTAAACAGGGTTGCCATCAGTTTAAAAAGATTAGTCCAATTTGATCAATAATTTCACTGAAATGCTACTGCTTACATATACATATACTGATGCCTAACGAAACCACCACCAACATTAGAGAAACTAAAAATAAGCGTGGTATTATTCTCGCCATTTTACGGTTTTAATTCAGCGCGTCCAGTTTCCCATTGAAAATGGCATTCTCGATCAGTATTAATAAAAAATAACGTTTACTGCTGGTATACAGGAGTGCCACGTTCTATGTTTTTTTCACGAGAACGAAAACCAAAAAATTTTAATTGAAATACAATTTTCTACAATTCGTAAAACTAATTTAATTTTTGTTATATTTGAAAGCTTAAAAAAATTTTAAAAACTATGTAAAACTATACATTAGAAACCATCCCGTTTATTTCCTAAGAACGTAAGCGAAAACGCGCTATATTATTTTAAAATAATTTCTATGGTAACTTTCTACGGCGTACTGAGCTTTTTCAGAAAAGAGAACCTGTGTCAAAAAACTCTCTTTAGTTACTTTGGGTATTTCTCGTAAGAGATCAGTGGCTCAAATGTTTAAACTCAAAAATGTATGTTATTTACGCCTTCCCCTGATTTCCGATATTAATTAACATTTTTAGAAAATATACATAATTTTTTAATAATTTAAAATTAAATAATAATCAAATTACAAAAAAAAAACTAAAACACTGTCTTGCAACGCATAAAACAAATCAAATGAGAGTGACAGCAACACCTTCGCCATGTACAATGATTTTCGCTCAATAAGCAGCAAAACAATTACAAAAACAACAATCACTTACTATATATTTAAATTTTAAAACCAGCAAGATCCAAAGCAACACACCAACAAAACAAAAGCTCAGCCAACTAACCATCAGTCGGCAGTCAGCTGGTAGCAGCAAAAATGATTGGTGGAAAAGTTGAAAGTTATGATGTGTCATTAATCAAAAATTGAAACGCATGCATGCGTATGATGAAGGGAAATTTATGCGCGCATACTCGAATTATCTGTGTACGTTATACTCGTACCTACCTGAATCCGTTTCGTAGGCTCGCATCGGTAAGCTGACACTTTGGCATTGGCGTTGACGCTGGCACTGCGTTAGCATTGAATGGAAATTTGAATTTTTTAAAAATTACGCATATCATTTTCGCACCCGTAAACATATCTGGAGTTTTAT
Organism: Anomoia purmunda; assembly: GCA_951828415.1. Taxonomy (NCBI): domain Eukaryota; kingdom Metazoa; phylum Arthropoda; class Insecta; order Diptera; family Tephritidae; genus Anomoia; species Anomoia purmunda. The sequence goes on from OX639996.1 coordinate 93,908,595, forward strand.
GTTCTAGGTTGAATGCAGGTATTTTGAGCGAATATGTGTTATTAACTTGTGTGACGCATGTTGATTTAATGAATATAAATATGAAAAACAGTAATTGATAGTTTTACAGGCATTTTCTACACTCGACCGGTGAATGTGAATCCGTAAGCGCGAATAGAGAATTCGTAAATTTTGGTCTGTTTCTAGACATGAAAATATTACTTTTTTGGCAACTCTATTCAGAAAATTCGAATACGACCAAATTATATTTTTCAGTACTATGATGTAAAAGAAATATTGGAAAAGTGTTTCGAAACATGATTTGGAAACTCTGTTAGGAAATATAATATTTAATAATTGACGAACTTAACTTTTATTACTAAGTATGAAGAGCAAGTTATTATATCCATGGCAATTTTATATTAATGGAGTTTAGTTGGCACCCCAGTTAAACAAAATCGCATATTTCAGTTAAAACCTCACATTAATTTTTATAATAGATAGTATAGAAAAGCAAAAATAATCTGGTGACCATTTCTATCGTTGTTTCTCCAACGCTTCTGACTCACAGCTGTCTAGAGCCGTTGACTCCGTTTGCCCCCGACGTAGAAACGATCGCCTGCTGCTAATATCGACAATATCTCCAGACTCTCTGCCCCTGCTCTCTCTCTCTCTCTCTCTCTCTCTCTACCCATAAGAAAAGCTTCGATACGAAAAGCTGCTGGTCTACGAGTACACCAAGCCGCGTGTGTATGTTCAACTAAACTACATCGAAGTATAGCGTTTGTATTTCTGTAGTGGAGGAAGTGGGGCCTGAACCCGACCTTGGCTAGACTAAATGTTACAGCAGCCTTTGACGAAACCCACTTTACATATGTTTTTGAAGTAAGAGATAACTAGGTTTAGTTTCTACAATTGGAAGGGTATTTAAATTAGCTAGCAACAATATTAATAAACTAAACTAATATTTGATTTTAGCTTGAAATAGATTTTTAAAATATTATAGAGATTTTTTTATTTTATTTAGGTATCGACATTGAATTAACATAGTAAACTAGAATTATTTTAATTATTCAGCGGTCTTTCGTCAAGTGGCAACTCTAGTTAGAAAAAAAATGTAAATTCTTTGGTTATTAAAACCAAGCTCTTTAATTAATTTTTCATTCATAGGTATACAAAAAAAAATTTTGTTAAGGGAAAGTAAGTGTTTGAAAGTTTCGTTAACTTCGAGTCAAAGTTCTGAGTTTAAGAAAATTCATAGGGCCTTTGGTTATACGTATTTTAAAAAACGTCATTTAAAATTTTTAGAAAACACATATGTAAATAAATCGCATATCACTAACCTTTTACTACTTAAAATCAATCGGCAATATACGAAATTGCCTAAACGGCAGCAGCTCCAACCACATGGATTTCTTGCTGGGTGGGTAGGCGACATTCAGAAGCACTCCCACACACACATACATCGTGTGTGTATGTATAATTTTTGCGCGTACTTCGTAAAATACACAGAGGATCGATTAATTTTACTGCACTAATGAAATAACAATTTATGTGCACTGTTCATGGCGTATACGACCATGAACTTTCGTCCTTTACGCACAGCCACCATACCGCTTATTATCTACAGATCATCAAAATGCCAGGCGTTCACTTCAATACACACCTACGTAAAAATGAGTGAACCTCCTTCAACCAATTGCTTCCCTTTAGCTTATCGCCTTTCCAACCACCACCTCATCACTCATCAACTCCCTTATCATCACACCTCTTTTCGTTTCGCGTTCGCCACCAGCGTTGTGCTCCAACGTAACGAATAAAAAATTGAGCCTCACTTGACGCTGCTTATGTGAACGCGTCGAGAGTTGGGAAAGTGTCAGTTTATAAACTCGCTGCCCAGTTACTTCTGTGGTTAATAAAAACATTTGAATTTTTGTTGAAGACACTATTTTTTTGCGTTTTGTGTGCGTAAACTACTCCCTAGCGTGTTATTCACATATTAACAAGCTATTTAAATGGATAAAAATAACAAAGGTATAAAAGTGAAAAGAAAAACAGCATCAGTAAAAATGACTTAACTTTCACATTCATATAAAGTAAAGATGTATAAATAGATATTTTTTATGAAGAGGAATACATTTCGCGTACGCATTTGAAAGAGCAGTGTTTTCGAGCAACTTACACACAACCTAATTTAATGCCTTAAATCTTGTACGAGTTTTACAGGAACAAAGAGATGTATGTTTTGTAAAAAATAAAACAAATTTTAACTTAACAGGTGTAGATTTGGGAGAAGTATCCATCTACCATGTGTCAGCTACAGCTCTACTGAGAGTGGCATATTCACGAAGGCGTGTAAGTCTTCAAGTCTTTCAAAATATTTAGAAAAAAGTGTTATAAGTAAATAAAATTTTCAAGTAAAATTTATTTAAAAGTACCTTCCAGTTGTGAGATCTTTTTATATTTCATGCAACGTCTGACTAGTTAACTATTTTTTTAACCCTATAAAGATAATCATATTCTGGCATACGTAAAAGATAATCATGCGTAAAATTTATTTATTTTATTGGTTATTTAGGAATAAATTTATATGGATAGTATTTTTAAATATAAAAGAAATAAAAATGCCAGAATTTAAAATATGTTTATATTTATTTGTTCTAAAAAATATATAAAAAAATTGAACATCTTCAGCTGTTAAGCAAATTTGTGTATCATATTTCTTTAGGCTCTTATCACATATTTTCTGCTAATTATCAGATATTTTATTTTATATTCAAAAGAAACAAGAAATTAAACATTTAATAATAATTTATAGCTTCCCAAAATTCAGTCAGATACAAATTTAGCACATATCTAAGTTATCATAACTTCCTTGTATTTATTGAAAAAAGTACTTTCGTCTTATTTCAGAGGGGCAATATGAGCAGTAAATACGTTTTTTGTTGCAGGCTCTTTAATGTTATGTTCTGATTAATGAGATGTAGGTAGGAGGGTAGGTGGTAGTGGCTGCCGCCTACGGCGGCACACATAGGCCATATATAGAAGGCCCATTGTGTTTCCACATACATTTACACCATCCACCGAAAGACTACTCCTTGCTGAACCATTTTGCCTCGCTGATGAATCTCATCAGGCGGTTAATCTCAGATTTTGAAACCTCACTAAGGTGATCCATAAACGGTGATCCCAGGTACCGCAGCCTGCTTTTGCACAGCGCAGGACTTTTACACAGAAGATGTAAGACCGTTTCCTCCCCTTCATGGTTCTTACAGCTCCTGCAAATATGTATCATTTAGCAGAATTTGAAATATATTTTCCCGCAAATACCTCTTCAAACTGGGTACTTTTAATCTCTCATTCATCAAAGACGGTGTTAGAGTTATGCTAAGTTAGTGTTTGCTACTCACATTATGGCTGTATATAATATAAACATTAATGCATGCAATATTTTTCATCCCGTAGAATACAGCTATAGGAGGCCATCAATTCGTCTTCTTATTGCAGAACTCCAGAGAACACTAGTGTATTCACTTAGCCTTTAGTTTGGTTAAAATACTTAATCTCTTCAGGTTTTCATTCGCATTCGCATCTTCGTCAAAAGATCATAACAGGTAAACCATCTTACCTGACTTCGGCTTATAACAGACAAGAGTTTCGGTGTCTCCACAGATGATGTCGTTATCAGTGTCTAAAAGAGCGGACATGATACGGCCTTCATCCACGCGTCCGACGTCCGACGCGCCATTATGTTTTTCAGTCAGTATATCAACACAAATTTAAAACGAAAACATAAGATATGTTAATATATGTATAATAACTGGCTATACGATAAATAGACAACTCTAATATTCCTATCGATAAAAATTTTGAAAGTCAGTTAAAAGATAATCATGTGTCATTTTCATTGACATAGTCGTCATATTTCATTATTCCTAATGCTTACACAGCGATACATGTGTCTCATGAAAGATCTGCACAGCGACGGATTACTGCTATTTAGAAATTAAAAAACAATATTTAGAAAGTACATGCGCTAATTTTATGCAGACTTTCTTTCCAGGGTTAAACAACATTTTTCATGGCAAAAGTTCTGTTTCGCTTGACAAGGTTAACGTTTATCGCACATATATTTGCAATATTTGATATGTCATGTGATAGAGTTTGAGCCAGTCATATACATACATCCACCCTTGTGTATATTGTATACATACGCAATTATGATGTTGTTTTTCACTTGCGTAGCTTATATACATAATATACATTTTATATTTCTTTATTATTTGATTTTATCCATTTTTGTTACAAATTTTTCCCCTTTACATTGTGTGTTTGTAATTACCACACTATTGATTTCTGGTAAAACAAACTTCTGTTTTCAATACTTAAATTTCAACGTATCGTTATTTTTTCGAAATCCATACTTAAACAATTTTCTTTTGGCTTTAAACATTTGGAGGTTTCGTAATCAAGTCACCCAAATTGTCGAAAACAACAGAAATTTATATACTGTACGTATCTCGGTACGTATCTTGGTGTCATAAATAACCCTTATTCCAACAAAGTTCTGGAAATTAATGCCCGCGCGTATAAAAACTTGAATTTAAGGCGAACGTACGTAGATTTTTCTAATAACGGTAATGGCAAGCTTCCGAGTACATTTCTGATACAAAAAACTTCTCACAAAATTCAGCTGCCCTTAGGAGTTGCTATGCTCCTAAATTTATGGTACAACAACAATACACACAACGTAAAATTGTAGGAGACGTTCGACCAAACATTGAGTTATATGACATAAGCGTGAAATTATTATTTTTATTAGGAGCGACCACTTTTTGTGGACTAGATGGCTCCATTTAGATGATAAGGTGTTTGGATTGAATTCTATGCGTTCTAAGCTGATAGCATTTTGTAAGCCAACCAGCCTTTTATTTTTCATTAGAGCTGTATTTGGAAAATATCATACAGATTTTTTAGTTCTCATGTACGGTTTATTTTTATCTCTAACACAAGCTTAGATTTTGTGGAATTCGGTCATATTAAGTATATCTTCCGTGACTCGCGGGAGGAACAGCAATAAATTATTTTGTTTCGCTCGTTTGTAGGTAGTAATTTTATTACAATACTAGCTCGCTGGCTTCCAAACTTAGATAAGCTGCGAACCACAGTCGGAGCCATAAAGTGGTCGCGAAATGGAATGATGTACTAAAAGTAAGTAAAATTTCCTGCTTTGCGGCCTTCATGGCTAAAATACAAAATTTTCGTTAACTGTTTATTGGCTACTTGCATGCGCTGATGATACAGGTACATCATTGTTGGAGACAATTTCATATGAAGTAACTCCCATAGTGGTTAAAATATATAAAAGTTTTTTTCAATTTTAGAACGATAATTTTTTGAAATCATCTGCTAGTCGGTAGTGACATATGTTTTTAATTTTTTATTAGGTAAGGTTGGTCTACGTTGAGTTCTGTGAGCTTCGTAACGACAGTGGCATAGTACAACGAATTAAAATTCAGCGGCTATAAAAAGTACGGAAAAAATGCCCAACTGTAAAAGTATTCGACGCGTTACCCGCGGGTTGTAGTAGAGAAAGAAGAAGGCTTTTTCTACATTGAAAAGACGAGATGGAGAGGGGCTTGGCTTCACCTTTTGTCTCCAGTTGGTGCCAGTTAGCAAAACGAAGGAACGACTTTCATGCTTTACTAGAATCGGCCAGTTATTATTGATTGAGGCCACGTTGAGACCCATCGTGAGGCCACAGAAAGGTGTAGCTCTTCTAAAACTTCATCTCAAATTTTAACCATTCGGTGGCCCTGATAATGTGCAGAAAACGGAGGTCTTAGCCTGCTAAATATTCAAAAACATGGATAGTGGGGCTCGTTGACCACAGCAAGGAAGACGTTGCCATTTCTAGAGTTGAATGTTGAATAGAAGAGTCTGGCGCCAGCTATCTCAGCGGTATTTATGGGGGCGGTTAGGGACAATTCTGGTTCATCTGCTCTTCAAAAGAACTTTGTGAGTGGCCGGCTATGCTATATAAGGAAGCGTTGGCCTTGATGCGAGAGCTTTGGAAGAATGCTATGCTGGAGACGGTGGAGGAAAAAGATCTACCTTTGCATCCGCGAGCTCTATATCTAGCTACCTCCGGAGCCCGCCTCATCTAAGGAGAGCGACGAAATCCTCTGTTATTGTAACCCGAGTCTTCCAACTTACAACTGTCAGGTGGTCAGGTTTGTATCGGCAAGCGTCAATTCTGCTAAATTCAGAGTCCCTCGGTTTCCTCGCTGAGTCACAGGGAGTCATAACCTATGGCTTCCAGAAGGCAGCCATTAAGGTCTACCAATCAGATGTGCCGGAGATCTGCGGTAAAGGCGAGGTTGTAGAATACCCTGTATCTTTTTGTTATCGTATTAAATAGTCCAATCTGTTTTTCACAATCGTTTATTTTGGTGTCAAAAAATTATGGTTTGCTTGCAAATGTTTTGCCCTCATATATAAAAAAAAGCGCAAAAATAAAAAAATAAGAAGCGGTAAACTTTTAACAGCGCAGGCAAGAAACTTAGCGAACAACGAACTTTTAAGTAGCTGCAATGGATCTCAATTGCTCCACTTAAGCAATTGAAAAACCAACCTGCTCAAACTAAAAGCCCACAGTTTAAGTCAGAAGAAGCCGCCTAGAAGGAGGATATGTGAATAAATTTAAAAATCGTTTACTTTTAAAGAAAAGGTAGACTTGCTGGTACAGACACATCTACGACTTATGTACATATGTAAATATGTGTATGTATGCATTCTGAAATAAATATTTTACATATGTTCTTTTTTTTAATACTTTCTTTACTCCAGCGAATTTCTTACAGTATTGTTGCTACAATTTGAAAGAAGCTACAAACGCCGTGTTACTGTCTCAGACAAGCAGCGCTTTTTCAACGAAAATCTATCTTCAGCCATTGTGCTGTCGACGACTTCATTTCTTCAACATTTATAAAGGATACGCTCCACGGCAGCATCTTTGCAAATTTTTGTGGCATTGGCAAATGAAAGAAAGTCAATCGCTAGCGTTAAGTACGCGACTGTAGACTGTCTGGCAGTATGAAAGAGTAGCAGATTTTTGTTTTTTTTTTGTTTTTTCATTCTACTGCAATGCATTCATTGTTTTTGACAACGATTACCTTAAACTGAGGCTGGCTGACTGGCTGAGCGTTCGAGGCGCTGCAGACATTTTAATTAAGCGTCTCTGATTTTTTTATTATAACTACGCGAATAGTCAGGTGGTTGGGATGGTTTGCCGCTGAAGATGAACAGCGCAGCGTTGGCAATGGTTGTGATTGTAAAAAAAAGCAAAAGATTTGGGAGTTGCTGCCGTTGAAGAGAATAATCAAAGCAGCTTCATTATTTGAATGATTTTAATTGTTCAGTAAATATGGCTAATCAATGTTGTCTGGGTTTAATTTACTAGATGACTGAGATGCTAGAGACTCCTTGGGCGGAATGGAAAATGTTGACTAAAGCAAGTTGAGGTTAATTGCAATCCATTTGGCAGTTAAATAGTAATCTATAGGATGTTTCTCACATTTTTACGAAAATTCTGGCAAATACGAGAATGATAAGTAGGTTTAAGGTAAGTGGGTTTACGTAGTTAAAAAAGGAATGCCATACTAATTTTGTTATTTCTTTTTTTCTTTTTATTTAGGTATAATATCAATAATATTTAAAGAGTTTCAGTTAAGTAATTTATTTCGCAAAATTGGAGTAACAACAAAAACCAAAAAAAAAGAGAATCTGAAGTTTTTATTTCGGATATCATTACATCTCCCCATCAGTAGCAGAAGGAGGGATATAACTTCTACTGATTTAACTAGAGTTATTTTTCCAAATTGTTCAATTAAAAATTTCACCTAAACTCCATTCAACGATTGTTTTTATTGAATGGCAGAAAAATTAATTTCATTTCCGGAATTTTTTTTACCAAGAACCCAAATAAAATGTATATATGTAAGAAAACTATATTTTTACTTTTAAGCAATAAAGACAAATTTGGGCTAGGCCCCCCCCCAAAGCGATTTATAACTATTCAGATATTGCCATACGAGTAACTTTGTTGATGTTAAAGCGTCATCACTAAGCTATTAAAACCAATATTTGACAATCTTCCACAGGAAGCTTTTCCTTTTTGTTTTCATCTGAAGAATAGACAGCGAGGAGTCATCATGTCATTACTGGCTACGAAAAAGTATCCGTTACGACAATCTTATAGGCAAAACATCTCATATGAGGTCTGATAAACCAGCCAAACCGACTAATAAGAGTTGCCACCTCTTTAAAAATTTTAAATTTACCAATAATTTTCTTCAAATATTACTATATTAGTATGAAGCGGAAGGTATTTAAGAAATATTTAAGCCTAAATATGTTTTGGAATAGTGTTGCAACCTATTCCGAAAAGTTATAATATTTTGGCTATTGTTTTGAACCCCTTAAGACGTCGAGACCGTACACTTGAAACTGGAAACACGCGGTCTTTGAAATGAAGGAATTTTTATTAAAAGTTATAAGAAATATCAAAGAATGGGTATCAAAGCTTCGACTTGGCTAAAAAAGATTCATAGCTATACTTATTTTAAAGAGAGTTGCATCCTATCTTCAAAGTCGCTTTTATTGATTTATACACAAGTTCTACTAGATATCGTCGTACTACACACATATTACAAGTTTAATTAGTTTTCTTTGCGTTTTTTTTAACATTAATTAAATAAATGGGTTTTATGAGAGCAAATATATGCAAGGCAATTCACAAATCAGTGATGACAGAACAAGGTCTTGCGGAGTTTTCTAATAAAGAAATAATAAAAGGGAAGGACAAAAGGCAAGTTCACACAAAACTAACACAATAAAAGCTAAAAAAAATTGTTAATTGGCTCTCGGTACTCCATCGGATCCAGTCGTTGATTGGATCTGATCCTTGAGTTCACGGATATGACTCCTGACGTACCTAGGAGGCGACCCGGCTATTTGTGGGTTCCTGTTTAGTTGTCCCGTTCGGGGGCATCCAATCAGGAGCTGCCGGATGTTATGCTTGTTTATTGGGAGCATACACATCTCCTGATGGATGTGTGTCTTAGGCGACATCAGAGGACATCGCGTTACAGTCCGGGGTGCGGCGTTTTGACAGGTCTAAAGCTTATTACACTGTGTCCTACTGCTCCCTTGTATCCAAATTGAAGTAATATAATTCGCAACCGAATGACCAATCGCCTTGTATGTTGCCAACAGCGTTTCATTGTTTTTACCCCAACTGCTGCTGTTGACCGACTTGAGGACCTGGTTGCGGCTCTGTACTTTGTAGATGATTGCGGTTATGTAAACTTAAAAGGAGAGCAGGCGGTCGAAGGTAACTCCCAGGATCCTCGGGTGGTTAACTGTGGGGATGGTAGTGTAATCAACATTGATATTGAGCAAAAATAAATTAGCTTCAACGCTGCCATAATTATGTTAATAATCTATGCAATTTGGTTGGTGCTTCCACTCAGCGATTCACGGTGCGATAATTGCAATCACTATTGTGACAAAAACAATAATATCAAAAACCAAAACAGCATCAGCAGTAACAATAAGTAGTTGCAGAGCTCCATACATATTGTATGATAACGCGTCGTCAGCAAACTCACACACAATTGTGGGTTTAGTCCCTGTCGGAAACCCTTGAGTGGTGAAGAATATTAAGATGTATTGAATGTAGTCTGTTTAAGTATAATTTAGTTTACTAAATTCATCTACAATATATTGCAATGTTATTGCGAACATTTGTCTGAATGAAAAGAAGTTGTGAAATTGTGAAAAATGTGGTAAATATAAATCCAAGTTATGAAAAACTAAAAAAAAATTAACAAAACTTCGTTCAAATTTTAAACTTTTTAATCTATAATATGATATTTTATAAACATTTGGTTTGCGTACATTGAAGTGATTCGCTTGGTTACGGTACAAAATTGTAACACTCTTTATAATTATAAAGAGTGCTTCCTGATGTTGGTGATGATGTTACATTGAAATGTCGTCCACTAACCGCGTGCAGTATGGAAGTTTTCAATTGTGTGCTGATCTATCACGACTACAATCGCTGCAGATTGCGTTATATCTTAGTGACTACTTTTTAATCGGTTCGAAAGTAACGTGAGGGAAAACAGGTCAAACTTAAGTATTGATTTAAACGTTTTTGGTATTGGTATTATAAGTAATTAATTTATTGGAAAAAGTAATACATATCGACTTCGATTTTTGGTCTTCGTATCTTGGAATGGAAATAATGGAATTGTCAACTTCTCTCAAATTTTATTTATGGGATTGTACCATCTTTAGTGTAATTTTTCATTTTTATATTTATGAACTTAATTCATTATTCTTATCTAATTCGATGGAGATTTTTAGAAACTTAGGGTAATTAATTGGAACTAGGTACATAGGATAATTGAAATTTTCAAATTTAGAAAAGGAATTTGGATAATTTGCAATTGGTTTTTATGAATTTGTATCACTGTATAATTAGAGGCGTTGCTTTTTAAAATGTTCCAATTGAATGCAAATAGTTTGGTTGGTTTCACACCTTGTTAGAAAAAGACAATTCATTTTACATATGTACATATATATAAAAGCCAAGGTCCAATAGCTAAATTTCTGGAAATTTCAATTGAAAAACCTGAAATACAAGTAATTGCTATAGAAAAGTGTTTTCCATCATTCTTCATATCGGACTTTAAATCTGAGGAACGGTAATAAAAATCTCCACGGGAAATGTGATGAGTCTAACATTTTCCAATCGCTAATCGTTGCAGTAAGTAGAACAAATTGGTTTGATTTACTGGGTAGACAGAGCGAGTACTGAAATAAAATCTTAATATATTTTTTTTGTCATATATATATATTGGAATGATCCAAACATATTTTTTTGAGCCATTCCCGGAACTCTAAAAATTTCCCGAAAATGACAATTTTTTTTTGTCAAGATAAGGTTAGTGAAGCGAGCATTTTTGAATTTTAAATTTCTTATCTAGTATAAATTTCTGAGCATTAACCTATCTTTAGAATATTAATTTAAAAAAGGGAAATTAATTTCAAGATAGTGAGACAGATCTTGGTAGAGATTTGAACCCCAAAACACCCCCTTTGGGTGCGAACACGGTTAGATTCACTTGTGTGTTTAATATTTTTTACATTTGTGGGGTTATGTGAGGCCGTGAGAGTAGAAGTAGCAGGACCTAAATGATTTTGTACTTTATTGTTTAGATTATTTAAAACGTGATTTGGATTTGTATAAAAATTAAATATTTTTAAGAAATGTATAGCAATTCTATAATTATGCAATTAGTTTTCAATATATTTTCCGATCACTCTAATACATACATATATGTATTTGCTGTAGACCATATCTTTTAGCACCAAGCTAGGGTGGCGACGTAGTGGGAATTTAGCTAGTTTAAATTTTCATCAGCCGTTTGAGGATTATTTAATAAGTCCACGCTTATTGAGGGGGTTCACAAAATATACACGATTTCATAAAATTATTTGTTTCTAAAGTTCAAGGTTATATTGTTTGAACAGATTTGTATTGTAATCCTTCACCAACAACAAAAATTTAACTGAAACTACCAAAAAAGTTTATAATTTCATGTTTGCTAACACGAAACACCCTCTTATTGTCTAACTGCACTGTAACCAGAAAGTAACTACTATTCGGAAACTAAACGCCGGTCAGATAATGCATTTTCATTTGAATGCTGCTGAATTTTCTAATTGCAAACTAATCAACTTATCGCAAACCAACCGAATTTCCTGCAAGTACTTTACAAAATTTGAGACGCGTATTACTTAGTATGATTTATAATACATCCGCTTTTCGACAGTGACTTTAACGGACAGCCAGTGGACGGGTAGCGTAGAATTTCGCACAACGAAAATTTGAAATCGAAAACTTGATGTGACAGTAACGTGAAATGCGTCGAAGCGAAGGGCCATAGCTGACCTCACTTGTTATGAATTTCAAATGTACTCACATGTTGTATGCGTGCGGTTTGGTATTTCGATATTGCAATGAACGATATGGGCGTCAAATGGCAAATAAACTTGCAGGCACATACAAAGCTACAAATATTTGTTAGCAAGTAGCGGTCAATAAAGAGGCATTCATATATATAAATATATAAATTCTTATGGATATATATGTATATGTAAGCGTGTGTGTGTTTGTTAACTACTTATCCCTATACCCAACAGTAAGTATTTGGGGTAAGGGCTTGCAAATTCAATACAATATTCAGTCCGAAAAATGTCACGAAAGTCAGTGCTGCTGAAGCAGTTAAGCTTTCCGTCCTACTCAAATTTTTGTCTTAACGCATAGTGAAGATTTCAAGGCAATAGAACTTTTCGCTAAATAAAAAGTGTAGGTAAACGAAATCCCTCCGGTAAAATTGAATTAAATAATTTGTTAGTCCAATAATAATAACAAATTACATTGAGAAACAAAAATATGAAAAAAAAATTAAATTTGCACTGGTCTTGAGATCGATTTCCCCAACGAAATTTTATCTAAATTTCAAGAGTTTTTTTTGCGAATATGCTCGCATTCCGTTCTCTTACATAGAGCTAACCTAAAAAGCCACCTAAAATGCTCTATAAATCTGAACAAAACTTATCGGATTTCTGTATGATTTTTTCCCCTTCTTACTACGACTGGATATGTCTTTTAAATAAAACCAAGACAATAATCTATAAAACTAAGATGAAAACCAATTTTTAATGAAACTAAGAAAGTGGGCAGTAGAATTAAGATGAAAACCTTTTCAACAAAATTTAGTAGATATTCTGTAAAACTAATATGAAAACTCCTTCAGTAAAATTAAATAGAGAATTTTGGTTTTATATAAAATACCCTCCTAATTTTATTTATTTTTTTATTTTTTTTTTATTTTTAAGAAATTTGTGCAATAATAAATTATTTAACAAATAAATATTTAGCAGCGCTAGCAACAAGGGCCTTCGGCTGTCTGTAATCTAATATAACGTTAATGATTAAGGTGTTAGTAGAGCTAACTACGATTTATTCTTAATATTAAATGTGCTTTAACAAGTCGGTCTCTTTCAAAAATTTGTACATCTTTAGAACGTTTGTGATGTTAGCCTCTCTCAAAAGGTCGAAGGGATCCGTTGTACTCAAGATCTCTTTTCGGGTTGGGTCGATGATTGGGCAATGTAGTAAATGTCGAATTGATGCCGGCTCTTCACAAAATGGACACTTACTGGGTGGGGTACGTTGTAGAAGATGTGCGTGCGTGATAATTGTATGCCCCAGGCGTAGGCGAATAAATGGCTTAATTGTTGAGAGAGCCATGTCGGCAGCGATAGTTCCTTTCTTTCTGCTAGGATTGATAGCGGAGTAGTGATGAGCATAGGTGTTCCAATCGCTAATTTGAGTCTGGCGTCTTTCGTTTGCGACTTCAGTCAAAATGTCTTTTTTAGACATATAGTTAAACATTATGGATGGTGTTTTTGCAACGTTTTTTGCAGCGGCGTCAGCGTTTTCGTTGCCAATGATTCCTGTGTGGCCTGGTATCCACATTAGTTTGATTTTTCGAGGTGTGGCTATTAAAGTGTTGCGTATCGCAACTACCTCATTTTGAACATTAGAGGGGCATTCGATGGCGTCAAGGCATGAGTTACTGTCGGTGCAAATAATGAACTTGCCTCGGTGAAGCTTAGCATATGTGATGGCTTCGAGAACAGCGGAGACTTCAGCGGTAAACACGGAGCAAATTGGGTGGAGTAGGCCGTGCCGAATAATTTCTCCATTTTCTTTTGTTACTGCAAATGATGTATTGTCGCGGGACTTAGAGCCATCCGTAAATAAGAAGTTCCATCCGTTTTGGCTGTAAGAGTGCTTTTCTTTCGCATAAATTGCCCTGTATTTCTCTTGGGATGTATTTGCTTTTGGAAATTGCAACGTTTTAATTATGTGAGGAATGTGGTTAATCATCCACTGTGGGCGGATAGTGGATACTCTAGGCCTTGAAGTATGCGGTATCTGAAGGTGTTTAAGGAGTTTCAGTGATCGACTGATTACTGGCAAGAATCTTGGGTCCCGTTTTCTTGACATCGCGTTTTTAACGTCTGTTTTTAAAAGATTGTTTGGAGTAAATAGCAGTTTAGGGAGTAAACGACGGCAGCCATCGATTGTTCTTTCAGCAATTGTAGGCAAGCCAGTTTCTGCAAAGAGGTTTTTTAGAGGTGTCGTAGGGAATGCTCTTATGCTTCTCCGTATTGCTACGTGATAAGGCGTGGATATTTTGTTGATTGCAGATGCTGGACAGTTTCCATAGAGTGGTAGTGCGTATTCAACCTTGGAGAGTATTAAGGCTCTGGTAGCGTTGACAAGAATGGCCGGGTGAATATGGCTTTTCTTAGCTGTTAGGTATTTTATTATATTTAATCTTGTCACAAGACAGTCTCTAACATATTTACAATGTGATTTAAAGCTATATTTAGAGTCTATTATTAATCCTAAAACTTTAAGTTCATTAACAGTGCTAATATTAAGGTTAGTACAGAAGTTAGTTAGATTAGAGCAGTTCACTTTTTTGCAAACGTGTAAAATTTTTGTTTTTTCTATTGATATTGTGGTACCAGCAGTCAGGGACCATGAAGTTAACTCTGCTAGGACATTTTCGAAAATTTGAGTGACTTGAGCGAGATTGTTACACCTTGTGTAGAAGACTACATCATCGGCGTAAAGCTGACATTGGATGCCGCGGATATTTGTTGTTCGGAGGACAATTTCATCAAACGCGATTATGAAAAGAAATGCAGATAAGGGTGAACCTAGCGGGGTGCCATTATCTAAAGGAACACTGCTGGACAGAAATCCGTTTATTTTGACTCTACACTTTCTATGCTGGAGAAAATTTTTAACAAATTTTTTTATTTTTTGGCCCACTTTCCAAGCGTCATGTTGTTTCAAAACTATGTGTATGCCGATTCTATCGAATGCTTTTTGAAAGTCTATCGCTAATAAAGACACGTGGTTTTTGGAGGATAAAGCGTTTGAAATAAAGTAGTCTAGATGTAGGAGTGCATCCATGGTGCCAAATCCTTTTCTGTATGCAACTTGATTAGGGCTTATAAGGTTTTTCACTTCAGCATACCACGATAAGCGATTGACAATAATTTTTTCTAATAATTTTCCAAAACATGATAGGAGCGAAATTGGTCTATAACTGTTTACATCTGAAGGGGGTTTGTTGGGTTTTAGTATTGGAACAATACATGCGGTTTTCCAAAATTGTGGGTAGGGTCCACTATCAAAAATGCAATTGTAAAGCTTGAGTAGTCTGCTCTTGACTGAGTTTGGCAGGTTTTGAATTATGGGATATGTAATCTTGTCCAGGCCTGGTGAACTTCCTTTGACTGAGGAGAGGGCAAATTCGAATTCTGATGGGAGGATTTTGGACTCAAGTTTTTTGGCTGCGATTGATAAAGGGTAAGAGATTGGTGGTTCCTGGTTTAGTCGTCTTGCTTTTAAGTTGCGGAAAGTGTTTGGAAAGGATGTATCAGACGAGGAAAGGGAGAAATGAGAAGCAAAATTGTTGGCAATAGCATGTGGGTCAGAGAGTGGTCCATTAGCGGAATTAATGTACGTAAAGGACGTTTGTCTTGGGGAGCCAGTAAGTATTCGTATGTCATTCCATATTTTTTTTAGGTTTTGTTGATGGGTTTATGCTGGCGGTGAGTTCTTCAAATGCTTTGCGCTTTGCTAATTTGGCGTTTCGCTTAAATTGTGCGTTTGCTTTTTTGTATCTCAATAGATTTTCTGTTGAGCGAACGGTTTTGTATTGGCGCAACAAGTTCTGCTTGGAAACTTGGAGTGCGGATAGATCGGAGTTCCACCAAGGAACGGTTTTATTGGATCTGTTTAGTTTAGTTTGTGGTATGGTGAAGTGAGCTGCTGATCGTATAACTCTTAAAATTTTAGCTGCCTCTTGGTTTATGTTATTAGCAACTGGAGAGACTGCACTGATTTCTTCGCACATTTGGCCGAATTTCTTCCAGTCGGCTTGAATAGTTTTAAATCTGGGTGTGAATTTTACTAAGGATTGATTGCAGACTGAGGTTATTTCGGTAAGGATAGGGAAGTGGTCGCTTCCATGCAATGAGTCAAGGACTTTCCACTGGCAGTTTGAGGCTAGAGTTGCGGAACAAAGTGTAATGTCAACTGTAGAAAAGGTGTGGTGAGTCGAAAAGTGGGTGGGAGCACCATTATTTAGTGATATAAAATTGGATGAGATTAACGCGTCTTCAATTTTTTGTCCTCTAGAGTTCGTGTAATCAGATCCCCAGATAGTACTCCAGGCGTTGAAGTCGCCTCCAATGATGCATTGCGTACTGAATTGGTTCAGAAGTAGTGAAATATCAGATGTAGAAAAAGTCGATGATCTTATAAAATTATTGTTTCCTAAAATGTTTTAAGGAGGTTTGAATGTTTCAATGTATGTTAATGGCTTAACGTATTTGCTTATAAAATATAAGAACAATTAAAATAAGTATAACAATTAGTGTTGCCAAATTATGCGCTGTGTGGTACGTGCCATTTTTTGAACTTTAATGAACTTGAATTAAAAAGTTCTCTTTTAAAAATAAAAAGTTTTCCTTATTAAGAAATTCAATAAGATTTTAGTAAAAATGAGAGGATCTCCTTACTATTTACTTTATTTGATTTTTAACATAAAAACGAGCAGAATTATTTATATATGTTTGGACAAAAATTCATAAAAATTAATAAACAAGAAGTTATCTCCTTGCTTTTAGCCGTTTTGTTGTTTAATACTTTTTAAAATTAACAGGATGTTCTAGTGAAAATTTCTTAAATTTTGTCCTTTCTCGCTCTTCGGTGTTATCAAGCTTTCATAAACGTCGATCTGGTTAATTATAAGTGAACTTTTTAGCTCTGTGTAGTTTTTCCAATGGAAGTGCGCACTATGTGTTCAGGTCGTTTTTATACAAATTGTCTCCCTTCTCGTTCCTCGGTTTAGATCGTTCTTTTTAGCACCATATCTACGAAAAAATGAATGAGAATATTTTGATTTTGTAACTACATCCTTACCAAGAATTCAGTAGGAAAGAAGCGCGATTTTTTTCTAGCTGAAAAATACTGTTGGGTAGTTTCTGTATGTTCAGTTGTATATCAACCAAGGTGAATGTTGTTATGTTTGTATTTATGCAACTTCGTTCGTATATCCATAGAAATCTGACGTCAAATGCCTGTCAAAATAATGCATGTGAACAATAACACACCCCCCCTCCATTCCACTCCATTCATACGAAAGAAAATCTGTATCTATATCTATGTTACGCTGACATTTCAGCCGACTGATAGTTACTCTTCTTCAGCATGAAAGTTATTGTTGTTGTTGTTGTTGTTGTTGGTGTTGATTTACATTGCTGACTATTGGTTGTCAACGTTTATTTTGTTCGTTGTTTTCGTTGTTGCATTGCTGTGTTGTTGATTGTTGCGCTCTTGACGCTTATTATAAATTATAATGATTTCGCTGATGCTGCACAATGATAAGCCGCTTGCTTCGATAGCCTCCACTCCGCCCGCCAGCCCGCCTACCCGCCTACCCAGCAAACCACCGGATTGCTCGTTAACATCCAACCAGTACTGTTGCTGTTGCTATAGCGACTAATACTAAAATAACAATGAATACAGGAGCAGCAACAACAAGTGAAGAGATTGCTTTAACTCGAATAAGTAGTATATATGTATGTATGTGTGGGTGTGTTGTGTGTGTGTGTGTGCATCAATCAGTGTGTGTTATGTGCTCATTTTGCTGGAAAATTAACGCGTGAACAACACAAGCCGAAGTTGGTGCAGAAGCAGCAGTAGGATAACACCAATAACAATCTGTGACGAATACGCCACGAATGTGTGGCATGCTATGGCAAGACGAGCTAAATTTCATAGCAAACTCGACAAAGCGAAGTGTAAGCCACTGGATGCTGAATTCTTTTTCTTTTTTTTTTTGGGGTTTTAATTGATAGAGTTCGTTTGATATCCCTTCAGCTTGCTTGCTTGGTATAAATCAGGCTTCGCGAAGCATGAAGAATACAGTTATGTAGGTATGTACATATTTGTGAAAGTGCTTGTGTCCAAGGTGATTTTGCTGTACAACTTTGCATCATTAAAACTTGAGTACTCATATACAAAAAAAAAAGTGTGACTAGTTAAAGTAAGTAATCATTTGGCGTACATTTAGTAGGCAGATAATTGTAGAAAAAATAAATGGTAGGGGACATAACTTATAATGGCTAATTTGAACATTCGCAGGTGCTTGGTAAAGAAAGAATGCATAAAATAGGTAAAAGAATATTATTCAGAGAACAAATAAAGATCTTATGAGAAAGTTATTTTACAATTACGAGCACCTCCAATAATTTCACGTAAAAAACACACTGAATAAAGCATACACAGAGCTAAAAAGTTCACCTATAATTAAATAGATCGACATTTCAAAAAGCTTGATGGGTAAGAGGGGCGAAAGAGGACTACATCGAAGAAATTTTCCTTAGAACATCTTCTTAGTTTCATTTTGAATTTCTTGAAAAAAAAACGGCTAAAAGCAAGGATATAACTTCTTGTTTATTCATTTTGATGGAATTTTGTCCAAAACTATGGAACTTTAGAAATAAATCTTGTTTTTATGTTAAAAACTATATAAAGGAAATCTGAATTTATTAATAAGGAAAATTTTGTATTTTTAAAAGAAAACTTTTTAATTCAAATTTATCATTTAACGTCTTAACATATACATATATGAATAATCTGCGAATAATCTACTTTATATTGTTGTATGGTCCAGTGTGAACTTGTTGTAAAGGGGAAGAAATCGCATGTCCCATACTACGAATAAATCGGCTACATCAATTGTTATATTGTACTTATTTTAATTGTTATTATATTATAAGCACATACATATGTAAAGCATGTGTAATAATATATAACTACTTAAACTTATTAAGTAAAATTTGTATCATTCAATAAAAAAATTTAAAATAGTGTAATGTTCGTTTTCAGAAAATAATGTACCTACTGCAAAAAATTTAGTCGCCAATAGCTTCAAATTTCTTATTAAAATTTAGAGGAAACTCGAATGAAAACCAAAATTGCCTTCTTAGTTATATTGAAGACGTTTTCATCTTAGTTTTATATGTTATGTACTAAATTTTTTTATTTTTATTTCATCCTAATTCTAATTTTGCTGGAGAGGTCTTCATCTTAATTTAACAGGTTAGCTGCTAAATTTTATTCAAAAAGTTTTCATCCTAATTCTACGGGTCACCTTCTTAATTACATTGGAAAATGTTTTCATCTTAGTTTTACAGATTATCTTCTAGATTTTATTTAATTAATAAGGCTGATGTTTGAGCTAACAGGAATAATTTTTGTTCATTTTTGTCTCAGTTTTTCAAATTTCGGCGAGAATGCGAATAACTAGAACAGACTTAAAGAAGTTATGACAACTTCACGCAATATAAAAGTAAGTCTAATTGAAGAGGATAGACTCCATACATATCTGCAGTGACACGTAAAGCAACGATTTTTTTGAAGAATATTCACTCTATAACAAAAACCATATAAATTGAGGTCGAAAACCTTGCAGAAATTGAAAAAAATTTAATACATACTTCTTGATTCACGTGAGTGTGTGAGTAAATACTCACTGAGTATGTTGCTACCTTTTGAGGCCCGAATACAGGAAATACTTGTATAAAATTTTATACGTAAATATTATATATTTTAAAGATAGTTGGATAGGGTTACCACCTGTTTGAAAAATTAAAATTTGACTAAATTTATTAGATAAATTAAGCTTACAATACTGGTGTGAACTAATAGACGTTGAGGAAAACTTAGTCCCAAAAACATTTTGAAAGGTAGGCAGCTGTTTGAAAATAAAATACAAATTTCTTAATAACGTAAGTTAAGTTGAAATATTCCGCATTTATTTATATTACTTCAAAAGTTTTTGGAAGCAGTTTTTAATCACTTCTGCAAAATTAAAGAAATTTTTATTGATGTTAAATAAAGCGGTGTAATAAAATTAAATTGTTATAAAAAAGGTGAAGTAGGCACATTTTTGAATTTGGTGGCACTATTTTGCTTAATTCAATTTAATCTAATATTTTTATCATAATTATATTTTACTCTACGACAACTAATGGTTAAAGCCAAGTTTCAAACTATGTTCAGATGGGGCAAAAAATTCGGTGTATAAGTGGCTCAGATTTACAGTTGATTTTTGAAATTTGTTTACCGATGATGTGATGATGATGATGAGATGTGTTTTACAAAAAATTCGAGCAAGCGTCGAAAATCAACGGTAATTTTTAGTAAAATATAGTATATACTTGTATAAAAATTTAGCCGTTTTCTTTGTAATATCTTCGCTCAAACTCGGATAAAGGAATTTTTAAATCAAATTGGACAGCATAATCTTAAAATTCGTGGCACGAAAGTATGCCGCATGAGCCGAGGTATTCAACTATATTTATAGTTCGATTTTGATAAAATTAGAAATATATGCTGGCTTGTGATGGCAAATACCTTTAAGAAAAAGTGAATTTGCTATTAATAAGAAATGACAATATTGGTCAAATATTGATAGCATTAGCAAAGTATACTGCATGTACAATTTGAAATGTTTTTACAGTCTAATTTAAATGACATTGATAACTCAGTAGTCGAGATTTTCAAAAAATCCATACTTACGGTTCGACTTAATTGAAATCAAATAACCTTTTTGTTGATAGAAACAATGCCCCTTAGTCATGGTCGAAATAAAGTTGACTTTTGGTGTATTTGCAGCTATTTTTTGCAAATATCCCATTGGAAATTATTTAAAAAAACTGCTACTAACTTTAGAGTCGACTTCATCTTTACGTTACCACTATTAATATAGGGAGATGTGGTAAGCACCGCGGATGTAATAGATATATATATATATATATATATATATCTTTTTCCAATTTCGATTTATGCTCTCTAATTTTTATACTATTTTTATACTAATGGTTTTGCCATAAATTCTGTTGAATAAGTTCTAATTTTGATTACAATGTTTTAAATATTTTTAAATAGGTTTTACAAAGTATAAGACTTTACTAATTATAGCTTTTAAAGTTTGCAGTCAGTTATTTTAATATTTTGTTATTTGGATTATTTGGAAATTTATCATTGTCAAGGCGATAGAAGTTATAGCTGTCATTGCCGAGAATACTGCACCTCCATATCATATTACTTTTCTAGACTTTATTGAGGAACGAAACCAAGGTATCTGGCCCCTTTTTACAACCCTACTCCAGTCAGTTAAGGCGGTTCCGCCGTAATTTAGCTTTGTGTGGCCTCAAAATCGAAAAAGTATTGTTGGTGTTAAATAAAAAAAAGAAATAGATGCGTACATATATGAGCATACCAAGTAAACAAATCCCGCTACATAGGAAAATATACTACATACAACAATGAGCCTTTTGTCATGCCTAATTAGTTTGCAATATTATGAACTATACCTTTTTAATAAATTAAAGTAAGAGATTTACCATGAAAATCTATGTAAAAAATACTATTCGAATGGTTTTTCTGGTATTTATAATTCATTTGGTATTAAATTCGAATTTGTTGTATCTCTTGTTATACTATTTTGTTTTACAACTTCAAAGTTCCAAAACTAAAGTTTTACAACTAACTTCGCATTTTTTAACAATAATAGAACACCCGTTAGAAAAAAGAGATTATGAAAATGAATATAGTCGTAATATACATTTGATAAATAACAATAAATGATGGATAAAAATATTAGCAAGTTTGCATTACTGGGCACCTGGTACTGTACATGTATTGATTTATACTACACAAAGCCTCATAATTATCATATTTGTTTCTTTGGTTTGAAATTCGAAAATGAATGGAAGAACTATCACTTAAGTGCTTGTTTTATCAATCCAGCTATTTCACATACTTATTCGGGAGAAGTTATTGCTGCCATGAGGTGTTATGGATTCTGACATGTTCAAAATACGAACTGAAAGCTGAGCATAAGTTCGTTTTGCGAACACGATTAAATCGAAGAGCAGTGTCAAAATTACCATAATGTTTTTAATAGATTAACGATATTTTACATGTAGAACATTTGTTGAAAATAGTTCCAATTTTTCATCGCTAATTTATTTTCGGAAAGGTATACCCCGAAATTTGAGTTTTTAAGTTAATATATAATTCCTTTTGTTAACATTTCCATTAATTGCTTTCCAATAAAACTGCGGTTGACGGCAACCGTACGTTTTTTCATAATAGCACTCGATCTCAGGATTTCTAGAGCGACACAGGTCTACCACGGATTCACACCACAGGTAAAGCAACTTTCATGTATATCTCCATATATACCTTTGAATAAAATTTCAATTACATTTTAAAACTAAACACAATCTTTTTAATTTCTCATTTCAAATATCCAACCGTGCGTCTGGACATTTGTACAGACCATAAAACGGTTGTTAAAATTTATTGGGACCTATTAACCACCCATCTTAATTGTACGCAAAATTTATTATTAAACACAGACCCTGATTTAGATGGGAATATTCTAAAATGGGTTTTTGAGTACGATCTTTCAAAACAGGTGTTTTAATAATAAAATAAACATAACAAAATTGGAAACGTCAGGAAATATATTATTTTTTAATTACAGTATATAAAGGAACTTAAGTTTGTATTACTTCTCAAAGAATCTGTTATTTCATTTAATATAATTTAATTTAAATATTGTATATAAATAATTTTCTTGGGACAAAATAATTTTAAAAAATTGTAACTAACAAAATTTTGAAAGTAATCTTAAAGTACAAAAAATCCAGAAAACCTAGCAAAAAATTTCTAAACTTTTCTCTTTGAACATCTTCGGCTATCATTTTAAAAGTTGTATGAAAAATATTTAACCAAATTTTTAAAACCAACCTCTGTCCTTGATTAGTTTTCGAATTACATAAAACCGTCTTTGCAAATAATGCACAAAATATGATTGAAAATTACCCGCTCCTACAAATATCCGATTAGGCGACGCTTTGCCAAATGTTTACATCTGGGGAAATGTCAAGAATCAATTTTTTATTAAAAAAATTCGAAATGGAATTATTTTCTTTCTTTTCGATAGGTATGTCTACGAGATGGACGGAAATGAATGTTATTTTAATAAACCTTAATTTCTCAATTACAGTTATAAAACCCCATTTTTATATAAATTATACCTTAAAAATTTTCGGATCGGCTTTTGTTCGGTTGCGACCAAAATTGGACGTAGTTCGGTTCGGC
Organism: Anomoia purmunda; assembly: GCA_951828415.1. Classification (NCBI taxonomy): domain Eukaryota; kingdom Metazoa; phylum Arthropoda; class Insecta; order Diptera; family Tephritidae; genus Anomoia; species Anomoia purmunda. The sequence continues at coordinate 93,931,984 of OX639996.1, forward strand.
CCTAAAAATCGGCGTTCGCTCGTTATCTACTCATAAATAATTCTGAATCAATATAGTTTATACATTTTTCTAAAACTTTGAAGGTGTAAATTATAAATTTTCCAAGAGCAAATTTTTGTATGACCCAAATTAGTACGTTGAAATAAAAAACATATCTTCTCTATCTAATATACAAATTCCTCAATGTAATAGAAGAACATTTCGCTTCTTCCTTACTACATGCACAGTCGCAATAAATTATGCAACATTAACTTTTCATCAGCACTTCAGTCAGTTTCTCTGGTGAATTTTTGGCATACCTTTTATTACATTTTTACAATACTCGTCAGAATATTTCGTTCCTCCAAAATTTTCTCAATTTACCTCCCTTCTATGGCATTTTTTTTTTGCTCTTATTTCACTTCATTTTTTACTGCTCAAAGTTTTTTTTTCTTTTTTTCATATAGTAGCTACCTCCAGCTAAACGATTCATTTGCATTAATGAGAAATTTGATTTCATTCTACTTATACACTGAATTAATGATTACAATAATTATATCCTCAAGGCAAATTTATGTATATCTTTATGGGAGTGATATGCTTGCACATGAATACTCATAATTGAATGCGCATATATTGTAATGCCGAATTTTTTCAACTGAAATAAATTGACGCATTTTGTTATTGAAGCTTCGGGAATGAGATGCGCATACTGATTTGCATATTTACATATGTATGTACATACATGCACACATACATATGTACGAATAAATACATACATGCCACGCTAATAATTTGAGTTGTAAGAGAAGTATTTTAAAAACTTTATTGAAAGGAATATGATTTTCAATAGGACGGAGTTTCGATTGCAATCCACCTGGGTGTGGCTTTCAGAATTCTTCTGCATGTATTTTCATAAGCTCGAGGATTCCTAGTGATTGCATCCAAATATCCTCTAGCTAACTCTCGAACACTAATAATAGCAATTGGTATTTGTTAAACTATGGTACAAAACCTCAATCGCAAAAACTTAAGTGAATACGTTGAAAAATATGGCCTCCAAATTAGACGTGCATCATTTACAAAAGGCCAATGTGCCTTTCTGGCCGAAATAATTAGTATATTTCTATAAACTACAATATTTTCATACAATATTCATATTTCTAAATGACGTTTTAAAAATTACTTATAAAAATTTCACAAAAAAAGATTATGTCTCACATAGTTTTGCAAAAGATTCTAGGATTTAATATTCTACGAGGGGTACCCGTTATGCCTTCTAGGGTTAAATAAGTAAGAAGTTTATTCCAGTTGTTGAACGTCTCGCCGTAATCTGCATTAAATTCAGATTCTTCAATTTATCGTTCAGTTTGGCAGTACTGAGGGTCTAACACCAAGTATCTGCATGTGAAAATGCGCTAGTACGATTATAAATGCGAAAATAAAAGGTGCCGTCGGCTATGGTTCGTTCGGACGTAATAAAATTAAAGAGAGGGAAGCGACGTACTCTCTTTGATAAATAGAGAGAGGCCAAAGCGTATGCTTAAGACAAGAGCTTGTGGTGCGATCATATAAGAATGGAAACAAACGGTTAATGGTGGCTGCAGGAAATATGTCTGGGAAGATGAACCCGAACCCGAAATTATTGATGGCGTAATACGAGAAGTTGTAACAGAACTTCTATTCCGTACTGTGACGAAATTTTGACATAGCTAAATTACCACTTTATCTGACATAATTCAATTGAACTATTCTATTTTTTATATGCCGAAAGACTCAAATTCCATGTAACCGCTACTGAATCAATTTTCTTAATCCTACTAATTTTATGAATGTGGAAGTTTCTGAGTGTGTGAGACAGAGTCTGGGCATGTTTGTTACCTTTTCATGGTGATTAATTTTAAAGGGAATTTCCACCTGATTGAGAGGTTAAATTTAGCTATGAAATCAAAGATTGCTTCTTCATACATCCGATCATAATATAAATAATGGTATATTTGCTGTCGTCTAATAATTAAAATGGTGCTATTGCTGAGAAAGCTCGAAAGCCAGATATGATAATATACTTTAATCAACCGGCGAGGTCGATACGTTGAAACCGAAGTCTTGTTCGCGAAAAACGAATTTATGGCAGATGACAATGTTTATTTCATGCTAAATATATCATGCAATAACTCATATATAACATATTGCCATAACACGATAAGTATTAACCAGAAACCCTTAACAAGTGAGGAATATATGAAGGTACTTTCGACATCGTTAACAACACAATGGATGAAGAGAATACTTCAAATACCTATGTGCAGCATCATTGAATATGCCTTATACATATCAGTCGACAGCGCTGGCGGAGTAGCAATACCAGCAAGGATACCGAGGACAGTTGAAATCAGGTAGTTCCTTAAAAAGAAAGTACTGTGGGCCCTGTTCCTCAAAAATTAGGCGCATGTCAAAATGGAATGTCATGTGTAAAACACCTCTGTGTGGCGAATACCAAAACCAAGTTGGCAACACTTGCATATAATCTTGCTTGATTTTATTTTTGAAATATAATTTGAAGTGTTCTTATACAAACAAAACCAAAAAACTTTTGTTAAATTAGATTGAGAAACAAAATCTGTACTGTTGTATGAAGACTGAATAAGAAGAATATTAACAAAGCATAATATTAACTAAACAAATTGAAAAACTACAAATGTCACCTGTTTAATTGGCAAATTAGCTAAAACGCTAACGTTACTGAGTTCAGACGAAAAAGTTCAAGAAAACTTAATTTCGGGCTACCTTCAAACATGACTACCACCTATTCAAAAACGTAAATTAAAAAAAATAATATGTTAAATGACATACTAAGCATAGATGTAAACGAAAGGTGTTTAAAACTATTTATTTTAAAGATATTTAAAATTATTGATCTTAGGCAGCCTATAAGCTGAACAAATGTGGTGTCTATTGTCACCTTTCCAGAATGGTTGATTAAATTTGTTTGGAATTTTAATGTACTGATATCAAACGAATGAATGAATGGGGTTGTCAAATTTTTGAAAACTTAAATACAAATTAAGGAATAAAATCGCAGAAATAAGAAAATCTCACGTATACATTTATAGCAAATTTTATAAAAATATCTTATACATACATAGATATCTCGTGTCACGGTGTTTGTGGCTGAACTCCTTTGAAACTACTCTAAAGACTTTTATGAAATTTTGTGTGTATATTTGGTAGGTATGAGAATGGGTCGTAAACTATATTTTATGCTTGGAAAGGGATGCGGGTGTCCAACGGTTCGTCTGGGCGAAGAAAAGATTCATACCCATACTTTGAAGAGGGGTTTCACCTGTTTGATTAGTCCAGTTTAATTAAATACATATTCAAATGTAATATGAAGTGGTATAATTTGGGTGTCAAACTAAGTGAAAGTTTATAGGCACATTTTGAAGCGGTTGCCATCTTTATACAACTAAATTTTTTTTTAGAATTATACACAATGATACAAACTACTAAAATTTGCAAACATAAATTTCGAGAGGTGGCGCTGATGTCGAGACATTTCTGAAATCCATATTTATAATCTGATTTGATTCAAATTTAAAACATGTTTCAACCAAATTTTTCAGTTGAAAATTGGAACTTTATTTACAGTCAAATTTTACTCCAATTCATAACATATGTTAACCACGTAAATATAAATATTTTACTTAAAAAAAAAATAAACGATAGGCGGCGCTTGATTCCAAAGATCTCCTAAACCTATTCACAGTTCAATGTTGGAACATATATACATATCTATTTATTTATGTATTATTTTCCATATGTACACGTGGATAGTGTTTAATGCTTAGTGAAACATCAAAACATAATTATATTTTCTCAGGAATATTCACGCTTGTTAGCTATTGAAATGCTTTACTGGCATATTTTCTAACATATCACAATCGACCCGTTACCATGACAGGGGGAGTGTTTGTTTATTTTGGGCAATTATTTCGCCTCTTTTGAACAAATTTACTCTAAGAGCTCTTCAATTTTGGACGCACGTGCGCTTCATAATTTTTCAAACAAACAGCACTTCAAATTCCTGAATGAACATTAAGAAGAAGGGAATTCCTTTGAAAATAAATGTGTATTTATGTTTTGTATATTTATACGCTCCAAACTTAATCACGAAATCAAATTTTGAGTCATTATTCGTCAAAGCAAAATTAGAATGGGAATACCGCTCAAGAAATTACAATTTGTTTCACCACAAATAATTCTTTAATCGCTTTTGGAATGTAGGCATTTATGTATAATCTGTTGCAGAAGAGGAGGTTGAGATGGTTTCTTTTTTTTAAAGAGTCCATAATCCGTAATGTGTATCATTACGTTTATTCAAAATTAAAAGGGTAACTACGAACAAGGCACTGATATTTTTTATGAAAAAATTTCCTATTTCATTTAAGAACTCAATCAGTACCAAGACAAAACAAGTTGTAACATTATTGTAGGAAGATTTACATAACGGCTTAATGAGCGGCATTAGGCCGTTCTTGAAGTACTTGAAGCTTATCGTACGTAGAAATGACGAGTAACTAGTAAATGACGAGTAACTAGTCTAACGAGAGAAACTATTTGGTTTAAAGAATATATACTTTTTATTTGTTGACGAAGGAAAGTATGGTTTTATCCACGAGAAGAGAGAAATGCTAAGCTATTTAGTTTAAGTAATAAAATTTCGTGACCGACTTTGTCAAATGCTTTGGAAATATTGGTTTATAAACTATAGTATCGGCTTGAAGAGACTACGAGATTTGTTTCAGTAAATCTACCAGTCGTCAAACCGCAAGGGGTATGAGAAATTAAATGCTTTACTATAAAATATATCCTCTCCTTTTCTATATATATGTATGTCTGTTGTATATTTGAATAACTTTGCAATAATTTTCTAAAATATGTTCCAAAAAATCATATGCTGTTTGGAGTAGCTGGCTTAATTTTTAGCGCAACAGCAATACGCATCGTAAATTCTAAAAGCTTGACCATATATTGTACGCTCCAAATTATTATTGCTGTTCTTGTTATTCTCCAAATTATCAATTACATTTATTCCTGCGCAAAATCCAATATGATCATCCAAATAATAGCTTAAACTTCTAAGGAATAGAAAACGTAAAAGGTCAGCATTCATTTGTTAAAACTAGGACAGTAATATCATTAAACCTCATTTTTATGCGAACATAAAAAATCCCACTGGTAAACAAGACCATAAGCACCTTAAGTTACCGCCACCGCCACCGATATCGACACCATGAAAAAAATACAATCACAAAGGAATAACCGCACATATATGAGGAAAATGAAGTAAATATATTTAACTTAGATGGAAGGACATAGTTTTAAAATTCAAATTTCGTTCTTTGGCAAAGTTTTACGCCATAAAGAGAAATGTTGGCGCCATGCAATGGGTGGCAATTGCAATGTTGGTTCATATTCCGTGAAGAATGCATGAATGTGCGTATAGGTGTGTGTGTGTGTGGTGTGTGTCGAAGTGTGTCAGAAAATGCTTTGCCAACGAGTAGCACCATCTAACCGCAGTAATATGATTGCCTATATGCTAATGCGAAGCCTGACATCCTTATTTGAGTTAAAACTATGAAATAAGCTTTAGCACTAAGTGACAGGAAAATAGACATAAGACGTGTGTGGAGTGAATGTCTGTATTTGTAAGTGCGTATGTATGTATGTGTATTGACACATCACAAAATATGCATATGAGAAGATGTGGCCTCATTATGGTGGTCCTTAAATGTAGGAAGAAAATTATTTATAATATTCCTTAAGTCTCAACCTCTTTTGCGATAAGGAAAATTTCAGAATTCGGTATGGATACTAAAAAAATTAAAACCAAATTCTTTTGCACTTAATACCCAAAATCGATGCAACGATATGTATCACATATAAAGTTTGGTCCTTAGATCTGTCGCTCAAGAATCAAAGTTCAGATTGTAATATGAAGACTGGAAAAAAATTCAAATTAATATTTTTACACCTAGTACCCAAAATCGAAAATACTTAATAATAATTTATCGCTTACATGTTGTTGTTGTTATTGTCGTACCGATATGATGACCAAGTAGAAGTTTCATTTGGAGATCATATTTCGTCGCATAGGACCCAAAGAGAAGGTGACCAGAAAAATGCGCAAACAGTCCAACACCAGCCCACCTATTACTTTTACATCCGGCGAGGTGAAGGAGGTTTAACGAGAAGATGAAATCCTCCAAGGCCATTGGGCCTAATGGGCTAAGCATGTGATGCTGAAACATTTGGGAGCTGAATGAGTTGAGTTCCTCACAGAGATCCTCTCGGCCGATTTCTTTGCTTTCACCGGTCACTATAGACCTTGGCTCGGCTTAGAATCAAAATGGAATCTGGTATAACAACAGCACTTAATGCACTTAATGACACAAAACGAAGGTGGCGTTGGACTTGTCAAAGGCTTTTGACATGGTAAGCCATTCTACGCTACCAGCTGACGTGCAGATATCAACTTTCCCGCAGGGACTGAAACAGTGAACCGCGAATAACCTGTGTGATCGCCAATCCTCGGTACCATTTAGACGCTCGACGTCTAAGTTAAGAACAGTTAAACAAGGGGTACCACATGGTTTCACCATATACCCATATTCCGGCGATTGTTTGATAATGGTCACCGCTAATATAATTAATGACCTGCGTTCGAAAATGAAGGGATATCCTTCCGACTTTGCTCGTTTCTTTACAGATGGAAACTTGGCTTTGTCTCCTACTAAGTCATCGGTGACCATATTTACCACATGGATGAACCACAGGCTGAACCTCGATACTGATGTCAATGGCGCTCCCGTTCTAACGGTTAATCATCCTAGCATATTGGGGTCACAAATGACAGCCTACTTTCCTTCTCAGTGCACACTACGGCAATCACCAACAAAGTACACAACAAAGTCGCTCGCCGGTGCACTTGTGGCAAAGACAAAGAAACGCACCAGTTTGGTCGCCAAAAACTAGTAGGACTCACGGGGTGAGGCTCCAGACCAGCCACAACGCTCGCGAATCCCGCGCTACTCTAGCCCAACTATGATCTGAGTATTGTAGTAGACTCAACTGCTACTTATCCAGAATCAACCCTGGTATACCAAATTCATGATCAGATTTTTCCCACGTTACCAAGCACCTATGCCCAGGCTCCCCCAAACCTACTTATCTAATATCCCTCTCTTTCTGGTCTGACCCCCTCGAAACCACGCGTTTCTTATACCTCCGCCAAGATTAGTTCGAACCACAGTGGCCATGGGTGAATCCGATTATTGCCGAATGTTGCACACTGTTTGGCCGAACTTCTCCTGGTTTGCATCTTGATGTTGTGACATAAATTGAGGCTATAACTACGAGCGGACAATGATTTTTGTGAGAAGTTTTTTCATAGCAGAAAAACTCTCGCAGATTTTCGCATGCCTTCCGAAAGACAACCGATATTATGAAAAACTTTCCTATTATGTTAATAACATTTTATGGCCAGTAGCATAACATTTTATGGCCAGTATCCGAAAACGGGACACATTCAATAAAGTGCGTACAAGCTACAGACTCAGCTAAGGCGGGCGACACTAGTATAGCTGAAAATATTACATTTTAGTTTTCGTTCTTTCGCCTTCATAAGTTAGTCTCAACTTTGAGCCCTGTGTGAAACGTTTTAGCCACCTCCAATCGATACCCCAATTTCGTAAGCCATATCTTCGACCAGAGTATTGCCGATTGAGGGTGTGAGACTGAATACAAACGTTCATTTGATTTTAAACCACCCTAGTGCTCATCCGTGTGTTGTTAGTAAAACAGCTGCTTAATATGCTCAGAGTCTTCACCGCAATCCACAAAAGCTGCTAGTCAAGAAAGCAGCTGATGAACTGACCAAGCTAATGCGGCCTGGATCATACGACGTAGCATTTTGAGTTGATTGTTAGTTGAATTTAAATTTTTATTTAATTTTAGAGTAACAACCAACTCTAGTATTTGCAAACGTGAGCGAAAGTGTGTATAAATGTGAAAGATAGTTTCTTTGTGCAGGACATTTTCGAAATCACATTTGTTGCGTCGGCTAGGATGAGAAAAATGTATATGTGTTTTACAGTCGGAATATGTCAACTACAATAGTACAGTGATGCGTTTTGTGAAAATCGTTGGAATATTTACTTATTTTAATGACACTAAAGCCTGCTATCTGTTACCTGAGTCATAATTTATTCCACTAAATACTATAATCAAATCATACATCTCGTCTGTCAAAATTTCAACGAACTGGTCAATGTTTTATCTGCTCTAGCTTTTTCTAATGGAAACATAGCACAATATACTAATAGCAGTCTAATCCACATACTAACTTAACAGCCCACACAAAAATTTTATTTGAGTTACATAATCAGGAAAAATATTTTCATTTTTAAACAGAAAAGTTGCTCAAGGCAATTAGTAGGCATGCTGTTGTCGTTATCTCTGTTCGAAAAAGTTTTCCATTACATACAGCTTGATGACATATCTTCATTCAATCCGGTTGTAATCGGAAGATTTGTAATACAGCTCTGCACACTGGTCCGAAAGAAAGCAGTTATCTATATTTGCTAATATGGGCCTATAGTGCATATAACAGCACTCTCAGAATTGCGCAAAGTCGGGCAAAACAACTGAGACAACAACGTTGCACTGGATTTTTACTTAGCTCGTTTTTGATAAGATAAGCCTTTTCTAAACCTCAAATTTGTGTCAAATAACATGAACGGAACTTCGGAAAGTAAGTTTAAGATATTTACGCACAAAAACAATAATATTTCAACACCTTTCTCATATACAAACATATGGTTCTCGGACCAGGTTAGCATTCTCAAGTGTGTACGTGTACAAAATTTTTACCGCCTTTTACCGCTTAAAAAAATATATAAAATTATTCGTCAAGTAAGTTAAATTTTATCAATATATTATATATCTTTTTGCACAATAATGCAGTATTGCCTTCAACCAACTAAAAAGCAGACAAAAGAAAGAAAGAAAACATGTGACCCGTTGACCGAAGAAGTCTTACAACTTTTGAATTCTCCAGATTTAATTTTGAAAGACATTGCTTTGATTGCTGAGACTGTGACTTTGATATATGACTATGACTTTAATCTGTAATTTGCGCAAAAAGATAAGGTTAGCGATAGCTGCGTGATGATATCTTTGATGATCAACAACTTATAGTTATACATAAAATGTTATGCATATATCATTATTTAAGCTCAATAATATTCGCCGAACTGCTGGAGAATTTGTATAATTTATTTTAATCTGCTGAAGCAAATCCAAAAATTTTTCGGATTCCGGTCGACTATATTGGAGTCGGCATTTTGTATCTTAAAATTTTAACCTCATATTTGTATTCCCCGAACCTAAAAACACCAAAAAACTGATTTTTGTGGGAGAAACATTAATTTTTCAAATTTCGATCCGCCATTTTGAAGACGCCATTTAGTATTTAAAAATTTTAACCTCAAATTCGTATTCCCCGACCATAGAAACACCAGAATACTGATTTTCGTAAGGATGAAGTTAATTTGTAAAATTTTGATCCGATCCCGGAATTGATAACTTACTGACTTTCAAATTTTTTCATTGGGAATTTTAATTGTGGGCAGCTTTTCCGGTCTTTCGGACCAGTGTGCTTTGCCATTTATTCTGATTTTAATTAAAATAAATATTTAAATAAAGCAGTAATAATTTTGAAATGAATGTAGGCACATAATAAAAAATTCGTTAATTACAGCGGATGTGAGAAAATAATGATAAATGCACCAGACTTAAAATCGTGCAAAATCTAAAATTAAAGAGAGCAAATATCTAAGCTACTAAAGATCTCTTGGAGTTAGCTATATCAAACTTCAGTTAGTTTTACTAGAGTACAAAATTACAGAGGAATATGGCAAATCAGTATACTATCGGTTCTCAATTAGAGAACGATAAAAGCTGCGATATTTTGTTCTATACTCTGGAGTGACAGATATTTTAAACTGCAAGATCATTGAGGTAGATATGCACATATATTTCATACAAACATTTTGCTGAGATAAATGGCCGTGCCTCGATGGTAAATCAAATAAAACAAAAGTATATAAAAAGTAATAACCTGGGCTTTGAATCAATTGTTAATGCAAACATGATTACGACGAAATTGACAAACTCTCAATGATAAACATTTTTACATACAGTTGGCATGATAAGCATTCTTCTAAATTGTGCCTTGTGTGCGAGGCACAAAGAGTGAAGTTGTTTTCAAAGTAAAGAACTTTCGAAAAATGTACATATTAGAAAAGAAGTGTATGAGTTATCAACATTGTTATCCGAATCATTAGCGATATAAATGTCGATTTCATTATTTCCATCTATTATAATATTCAATATTTATCGATATTTTTATCGTTATCGATTACCGTCTACATATCGCTCTTTTGTTGTTTCTACTTTTAGTAACAGTCCGAGTTTAGATCCGGCATATACTTCCAAATGTTTTAGTGTATCGAAAAAATTGTATCTCAAATCATAGAACCACACAAACCAGTATGGCTAGACACCAATAAAAACCCAAAAACGCCTACCGTGAGCAAATTTCGTCACAGTGCGCCTTCAATTTTCCCTCGGCCTAGCTGCACATCTGCCGTTGGACATGCATGGCATGCATGTGTCGCATACCCGAGACGTGTGTGACAAAAATGTGATGCTGATATTTTGTTGTCCGTATGCTCACCGCATGACACCGTCACTCATTTTATCCTCAACCCTTAACTCTCTCACCCACAGCCATATGCAAATCCAAATGCCATTCGCACTCATCACACGCATAACCATTCCCAACAACACTATCCACGATGCTTGTTGGTTTGCAAGGTTCCAGCCAGTCGTTGCCGTCCACTATGCGCCGTCCATTGTCCACTGTTCACAGCAGTGACGCACAGTTGATTGCACTTCAAAATATGACTGCCCCCGATAGCGAGTGCATTTCTTATATCTTACGTCACTTCTTTTCCTTAATTTTCCCTTTTCGCTTCGCATCGTAATCTCCGCTCATCATCATTACGGGCCTGTTATGCTTGCTACTGCTACTACTACTGCTGTTGTTGTTGTTGCTGATCTGCCTCGTCCAGGACTCGGTGCCATTCATGCGTTCACTCCAATAGCTTGGCATTTCTTGCCAACAACCCAAGTTCGTTCGTTGGCTGGCTGCCTGTTTGCTTGCCAACGCCTGAAATTATGCAGCGACATAAAATCCAGCGAACACATACAACATACATTTGTGTACCCACATTTGAGTGCAGAGCTGTCACATTGCCTCTGCCACGGGTAATAATAATAATATAATATCCTCACATGTCCTCATTGAGTTGAGCCTCTTCTGTGGTCAGTGTTGCACGTTCGTACAACATGTGCTCTCAAAACCATTTGTCCTCTCGCTTTCTCCCACACACGTACCGTCCCGTTCTACTCTTTACTCCTTTCAAGTCCTTTTATGCGCCTTAAAATTGCCTACGTAAGTAGAAATACAATTTAAATTGCAATTTTGTTACATTTTGCCACTGCACGGCTATTGCCGCTCATTCTAGCTTCCTCTATCTCTTCCTCTCTCTCTCTCTCGGTTCACGGTTTTCACATGGCAAGTGAGTGGCATGCGACATCGGCCTGTATGCAACAAATATGCGCCACTTGCCATAAATAGCAACAATGCATTGCATTTGTTTGATATTATTGTGGTCCCTGCTACTTTACTGCAAGGTTGTCTTGTTGTTTCTGTTATTGTTTGTTTTTTGTTGTATGCATCCTAGCATACATAATTCGTTGTTACCCAATTATGAAAACTAACATTGTGTCGCTGTCAATGCAATATCCGCTGCTTGTACGAGCACTCCATCCAACACTTGTATAGCAATACAGCAATGATGTGCATGTGTGCGTGTGTGAATATGTGAATTGCTTTTGGTTCGAACAATTTTGATTTAAATTTTGTCATGTCAGTAGCATAAGCGTTAATCATATTTTGGCTGCCAAACAAACGAAGACACCCAGTTGAGAAATAAACCACAGAAAATGATTGATTTTAGCTCCAGCCGACTTTATGCAACTAAAATTATATATTTACTTATATATATATTTACATTAATTCTCTTATTTCATACAAAAAAAATTTGGTAGTGACTACCCCAAAATAATAAAAATGTATTAGGCTCGTTGTGATACTAATTGCAAATGAATAAAAAAAATTAGTAAGCATGGAAAAAATGCAGGTGTTTATCATTCTCAGCTCAAGCAGATAGCCAAAAGTAAATGAAGTTTAATATTTATCATTTTACTTTGGTCTTAAAATATATTTGTCAAAGTTTAACTGTTATTACTGTTACTGTTTTCCCAAACCAAAAAGGATCCAGGATTCTTTTCAAAGCAATCAAAAGCAATCAAAGGAGCCTTAATAACTTTCTTCTAAAGCAGTTTTTTGTTCTGAACTTTTATTACATCGATAGAAAATACTGTTATTTTGGGCCTGCAAAAAATTGTATTTCAAACTGTTTTAAAAAGACGGTACTTTCATTTAAATGTAATTCTTTGACTATTTATAAATTTTCAAGCGAGATTTAGTACTAATTCTATGAAAAAAGAATGTGATGAGAGGTAGCAGAGAGCTCTATGTTAATTTCACCTGTTTTGGTTTAATTAGAGAAGTTCATAAATTGTGTAAGATTGACAATGCAGAGTCAGGACCAGAGGCTGGAAATCAGTTTAGGAATGAAATAAAGCGTTTTCAACAGAAACCCGTATGGTTTGAAAAAAGTACATATGCCACCTATTCTACAATAATGCCTGTTGGCGATAATTTAGGGTCATATATTTATAACCACATCGTTATGCGGGCGTGCTAATTTGGGTGATGTGTTTACGAAGTTTTTTTTCGAGATATTCCAATACTTACTGAAGTCATTATCATTGCCGGCCTCTTTGCCGTGGATAAGCTTTGTATCGAGCTGTAGTTTTACGGTGCCCTCCTGATATCAGGTCAGGGAGGATTTGTTCAGAGTTGTGATTGATCGCGGTGCCCATGATGTAGCGATCTCACAGAACAATTAGAACCTGGTAAACAGGAAACTGTGGACGGTCTATCAGGAGGTATCGTGGGAGAATCCAGGACCGTCACGAAGTTTCTCTGACGTTGAATGGCATAGATGCGTGAAGATGGTGAAATGCGCTGATGAAAGGCCAGCATAAAAAAAAGTATGCCCACAACTAAGCATCCTTGTAAAAGTTTCATTGCGGAGGAATACATGTGTGCATGCTACCCTGTACCACTTATGTATTTTTTCCATATTTTCCTCACTTTTTGTTTGTGTATGTATGTATGGATGTGTGAGTTTTGCTCATTCGCCTATAAATATATTTGGAATTGTTGAAAACAGCAGAAAACCAACTTCATAAATAATTCATTTATTAACTCAACGCAGCAATTCGGTTCACGTCTATCGTCAGCTGCGTGCCATTGTAGAGACTGCAGGGTTAAGGAAAGGGGGGTATAGCTTTTTGTAGTTTTTGGATAAATGATTGCCCGAGTCGAAGAAACGCAGTTAGATTCCATTCTCGCATCGTAATAGACCGCTGTTTTTTTTTTTTTTTTTTTTTTTAGTAACAGCCAACTAAGCTAACTATAGGCATCTAGGTACTTACGTATGTATGTGGGTGTGTGTGTGTGTTACATGGCCACTTCATTCAATATACGACTCGTATGCGTGTGTTGCACATATTTGAGTTTTTTTTGTACTAGTCTTTTCGTTAAGCTGACGATATTTTTTAACCATTTTTTTCTGTATTCACTTCCAATTGCACAGCGGATTCGAATGAGAATCGAATATGTAGCCAGCGTAACGTAAAATTGACACGAACAAAGGCTTTCACGCCTTCGCAAGCGTAAAATTGCTTTCTATACCAACGTTGATCTTGTTGTCATTGCATTCGTATCTACATACATTTGTTTAGTTCGTATTTGTGCTGCATCTGTGTGTATGTGTGTGTGTGTGTGTGTGTATGTTTGAGTGCACACATTCATAAGTACACATGTTTATACACTTGTTTGTATTTATTGATAGTCAGTTGTATAGCAGCTTCTCACAATTCGCATTTGAGTTGACTGCACCAATGTGCGCTTAACTTCAAATAATTTCGATGGTGGGCTATTGACTGGCGTCCCTCTATAAAATTTAGCTGAGCTGAGAACCGTGCAGGAAAACTCAATCATTTACAATTAACTGATCAACTAGTATGTTATGAACAAAATTTAGTTTTACAATTCGCTGGTTGAATTGACTGTTGGAAATGCAATTTTATCTCTAATGAATTAGGGTTTTCAGTTTTATATTGAAGAGAGACCATTTGGCCTTTTTTTGTCATCAACTTTGTGTCTGATCGAAATGCATCCACTATCTAAATAATAATAATAATAATAATAATTTGGCGCTTACATCATTGCTTGATGTTTGGCCGAATTTCTCCTAGAGCTTAGGGTGTGTACAACATCAAGTGTAATACAAACTGTGGAACGCAAAGTTTTACATCGACTCCGAACAGCAAATGATTTTTGAGTGTACTTTTTCCATGGCAAAAATGCACGTGGAGGTTTGCCATTGCCAGCCAAGGGGCAACCAAAATTGAAAAAAACTGTTCTATAATTTTTGGTGTTACTTGTCTCGGCCGGGGTTTGAACCTGGGACTTACTGAATGAAGCGATCACACTCTGGACATTCAGATACGCCAACCACCTGTCTAAGTAAGTTTCTTTATAATCCCGTTAATAACTGCACTCGCTGGTTAATACTTGTTGAGAGAAAATTGTTTATTCTCGTTCCAGCTAAAGCTATATTCGTGTTGTTGAATTTTGGTGAAGTGTGGAGTTCTTTCGAGCTAAGATTTGTTCAGTTGTTGAAAGGATCATACGTAGCTCTTTATCCACTTCGATGCTTGCTAGTTTCTATTACAGATTGAAGATACTCAGCACTTTTTCATTAAGCATTTCAAGCTATAGCAAACGTCGGTCGCATTTGAAACTAATCTCTCTAATGACCTGGAGCTATCTATATGAAAAGCTAGAATTTATCAAAGAAATGTTTCAGTTAAGCAAATCGTAAATATAGAGCTGACTTTTGAGAAAGTTTTGGAAGGAGAATATAACAAAGTTATTTCTGTATAAGAATATCTGTTACCTGCACTAACTTTAGGGTGGTTTCTGTAATTGGATGGGCTCTTGTTCCGGCTATAATTTGAGTGGAGGTGGGCTATAATATAATCTTAATAAAACAATATTTAGTAAACAAATAATGTGAAGTGGAAACTACTCCTTTAGTTGTATCGATATCGATAACGATCATAATGTCCTTAACCCTGTCGATTAAAATAAATTTAACGACATAAAACCAAACAAAAACCATACACACAGGTAACAATATTGCCATCGGCATATTCCAGTTCAAAATATATCGAGGCCCGAATTTGCTAAAATAAATATATTATTATTATCTCAGGTGGTCATCTTGACGTGCAGATGGAGCCGAAATGATACTACGATGGCTGTTCGGAGACTATCGTGTCGATGACTAAGTTAGAGGAAGGCCCAGCATTGAGTCTAGAAGAGGCTGTTCCAAACTAGCTACAAGGAAATGGCACAGCATGCGAGACCACCGCACCGGCCACCACTTGTTGTCACAACTCCAGGTCCGAAACACACTTCTCCCATTCCATATATAGGCGATACTAAAACGGTAGCAAAACATAGGGCTAGTGGGCTCTGAACATGCCTCGGAAAGAAGCTAACTGAGAACCCAGGGATACTATACAGTAAGACTTTAGCTTTACAAACATATTTAAAACTGATATCAGCAACAAATGACGAATCGATTTAATATAACAAAGGTCAGAGCTCTTCTACGGAATAGCAAAGGGAGTAAAATCCAGAAGCTCTCAGGGAATTATACAGGGACAATCTATCAGGCTTGGAGTTCTCCGAAGCATTTTTAGGATAATATTACCTAAAATGCTTTAAATAATGCAGAACCCATCAAAATGAACAATTTAAGAGTTGTTACGATAATTCTTACAGAACACTGTAGGTAATTTATCATCTGACTAAACTGAGAATTTACTCAGGTGGCCGCGGCAGCTTTTGCAGAATGTGGTAGGAAATTCTAGGACCACGGCATGTGATGCATTCATGTAAAACCTGCAAAACGGAATATTTATGAACTGATAAAATATAAGCTACTTAGTAATTATAGAATTTACACTACAAAGCTTAAACTAATTTTATAAAATTTTGTCACACACGAACTGATATTAAATGGAATATTTGTCAAGATGAAAATTTGTTTAAACTGTTTATTGATTCCGAAGTTCTTTTCGGCAAAGAATACATACAACTATTTCCATGGTTCGTGTTACGTCCAATCGATTCAGCAGTGCGATTACAATATTTTTTTAGAGAGCAAAGCGGGTGGCGTGAGTGTCAATAGTCAGGGTTGTATTAAGTTCTTATTGTAATGTAAATAATTTTATGTTTGGCAGTTTTATATAAATTTAAGTGTATAAAAAAACTAAACAAGTTAGCGTGGTTATTGGCTTGTAGTAAAAAGAGAAATAGGTATAAAGCCAAATATGGAAGTACACTATGTAGCTAGAGATGTACATAAATCAAGAGAATGCAATATACATATTTATTTAAGTGATCAACAATTATGTGAATGTGCCATTGAATAGAAATAGGGTAAAAATCCTTAAGCAAGTGATGTAGTAAGTTCTTTCGGGAAGGAAGTTGGTTAGTTTGAGTTTTAGAGATGACGCGATATTAGGCATTTATGTGAAAAATTTATATGAGTAGGAGGAAGGTGCATATTTTCAGCCGCCAAGTCAGCATTTTTATTGTCTTGTGGCTGGGAATCCAAATAATTTTAATTTTCTTGGTGCTTTAACCAACGGACCCGAATTTAGGTAAGATTTGGTTGTCATTTTAAATATCTGTTTTTCCATGTCTTAGAACAAAAGATAAAAATAATAAAAATAGAAATGATAAGTATAGCGAGAGCTACAACTACATAGATGGAAACATCAGTTGTGAGTCATTCCTCGCATATCTAATTGTAATATAACTGTACAAAAATCGTGTCTGTACATAGGAAATTTCTTTAAAAGAATAACCATAGGATATGGAAAAAATCATAAGTAATAGAACACATTTTGGTCATCTTTAAAATAGCTAGGTGTCTATCGGTTTTTTGTTTGAACCCACTAATCTTCGAAACTACTAAATATATTTTAATGGGCGTTTATTTTTCGTGCAAATGGTTTAGAGCAATGCTTTCTTTTTTTAAATTAAATTGGGTTGTATGAATGATTATTTTTTGTTGTTGATCTTTTTTAAAGCTTAGTGACGCACGGTGGGTATAGCTAGCGTAAAATAAATTAAATACCCTAATATCTAACTTATTCCTTCTTGTCCAACTGGGCAGCCTCGGATGTGCAATAAAAGCACATATCACGTAAATATATATCCATACATCACAATATGGTGTTCGTGCGGTGTATAAATTCAATCGATTCAACAGCAGTTAGATATTTGCCATTGATATCCACACAACCCGATTGCTTGCTTGCTTTTGCGTTTTTTGTTTGTATATTCAGAAATTTGTTCGGTTGTGTCGCCTGCCAACGCACGCAACTGATTCAATTTAAGCTAGTCGCAATTCGTTGTTATTTTGCATCTGTGTACATATATGTAGATAGATATGTGATATAACTATACATATTTATTTGCATCATTTTAATTTTTTCTATTTCATTTTCTCCCTCATCGAGCATCCTCTGCAATTTATTTGCAATTTCATTGCTTGGCTTCTTCTTTTTTTTTTGGTTTCTGCCTTTTATTTTGTTTTTTGATTTCCCCGGCATTATCTTTTATCTGCAGTGTTGTTATGTGTAGCACGTTTGCTTGTTTGCTTTGCTGCACGCGAATGCGCATAATTGAAAGCGTTTTAGTTAGATTTAGAGAGAAAAATCGAATAAGTATTTTCATTAAAGATTGGTAGTGGTAAAATGTATAAGTATTGATTAAACATGAAGCTTAAATTTTACTGGTAGAGTTTATTTTAATTTAAACTTAATAAGTTTACGCAACAGTGAATCTATTACCACAATAAGTAAATACCTTGCTTGGATTATAAACTAGCAGATATTAATATACCTAATATTGTACACGCTAGTTTAAGAGTCTTGCAATAAATATCTAGACTGTTTTGCATTTTACTATAATATACTGATAATAGTATATGTAAGCGTTGCGCTCTCTAACTCCTACGAGTGGCAACTCGCGCCATTCCCAAATAATCGCGTCACATTTTTGACGTTTTCTCATTCTCTAGAAATTCGTTACGTGGCATTTTAATTTATTTGCATTTTCCTCTTTTTCTTTTTTACCTTCGTTCTCTTGACTTCTGTCTTCTGCACCCAACTTTAAGACGTAGTGCGCTGTCAAAATTGAAAATTCCAATTGCTCGGCGCTAACGCCGTATTATTGTGAGATGATCCATTAAAATTGTATGGGCTTGAGAAATTTTGACAATTCGTCGACGCTTGACACGCCAATTACTGGATAGGTCGCATATGTAGCAACGTTTTGGATATCGTTGGTCATAGATGTGCGAAACGTGCTCCCGAGCAACGTCATCGTCGGCAAAGCCCATACGTTCACAGAATCGACTCAGCGGATTCTTATTCAGTCTAGGGACACAATATCGGGCACGAAGTATCGATATCATACGCATTCAAAGTATCGCTCTAAAAGAACCGTGTACCCAAAAATATTTATACTAAATTAAAAATGAAGTTCCGTCACACATTTTTATAAAACGTAATTTGTTCGCCAGTTAGAAAGTGTTTGCAACTGCCGCTGGCAACATATTTTTCAAAATAATAAATAATTTGAATCAATTAATAACTGGCGCTATAACCGCCGAGGCGATTCTGGCCGACTCTAATAAACCACGCCAGTCATTCCTTTGTTTTGATAACTGCCGCCTACTGGAGGCACCCAGTGAAGTCAAATCCAACGTAGATAAGGCTTGGCATTTCCAACGCAGAGGAGGCCTTCTCTTCCTCTGGTACCCCCCACGGATACCGCGTCGAATGGCTGGAGCGTTTTCTTCCATACGTACAACACGACTCCTATCCAAATACCTGCTGAATCTTAGTTCGCTGTACTATGTCTATATCGCGGTAAGACTCATAGAGCTCATCGTTCCTGCGGTATTCGCCGTCGCAAAGACGTAAAGGTCCAAAAATAGTTCGGGGGATTTTTCTCTCCCACACTCCAAGGGCCATAGGATACGATGTGAGGTACTAATACTATGGCAAAGTGTGATTGTGTTAGTGTTCCCATCTATGCCGCAGACGAACAGAACACCTAAATAACTGTCTTTACAGATAAGACTTAACGCTTAGCTGATTTGTCAAGTGGCATCAAATTCAAAGAAACTTTTTTAAAAGGAAAAGTTTTTAGTATCAAGTTTTGGGAATTATCAACAAAGTAAGAAGATCAGGAAATGGTATAAGTATTTTTATTATTTTACCATCAAATGTCTCAGCCCGCATTTTTGACCACGTGAGCAGCGAAATAAACATATAAACTGACTGAGAAAAAAAAATGATGGTACGATGCAGCCAAATACAAGCACTGCTCTCGGGAGCAAGGAAAAATGTCAAAACTCATCAAAATATCAACGATGAAATTAATAAAAGGAGAAAATGTTGCTGGGGGAATAACTCAAAATGATAGATGCTTGATAAAAACTTGGTGATAAAAGTTACGGAAAACCAAAGGTGCAAACAGCATTATTGAAAATGAACACTGCATTGAATTGTGGAACCGGGCCAAACCAAAAAAAAAAAAAAATGGCATTGCACAAATTTCTTAAAAAATGCTCTTGAATTAAATAGTTATGTAAAAGTACGTGACAGTGTAACAAACACGGTATGCTCACAAAAGTGGAAGACGTGAATTTTGTGTGATACTCTAGTGCTAAAAAAAATGCAACCCCTGAAATAAATAAATGACAAAAATAGGATAACAAGTTATCCCAAATTGCAAGGCATGTATATAAAGTGGACTAAATGCTCTCTAAAAAAGTAAAGAAGAGCCGATAGCTGATTTCTGAATAGTATAGAGTATAAATCTTGTTAAACAACTGAATGAATAAGTAATTTCGTTTTACCCCTCTACACTCACCAAATCGATGGAATTCATTTTAAACCTTCCACTGGTGGATCTGCAAGTGCAACTCACACTAAACGTAAGCTTTCGCTTCCGGTCCACTGTAAGCAGAGCTAAATGTCATAAGGTTGGCTCACAGCATCCTCCCCTTCAGAGCAGCCTGCCTCTATATTCTCTGCCGCTGCTTTCAATGTCTAAAAGCCAACGGAACAACGTCCACGGTTGTCACTCACAATCCGATCCAAAGCTCTAATTTGTCTTCACCGCTCTACCCAAAAATCTATTTTTATCACATCTGCAGGTACGAGGAGGGAGAGGAGAGCATTGAATACTACCTCTGCCAATGGTATTGTTTAATGATTGTATCGGCGTCCCTGGAAGATTTTTTCGTTGCTTTCAGTTCCATCGAGCTGAAACTAATTAATCTGATGATAATAGTAAATTTGTCATAAAGTCTTTGTTCGTTCAGTGATTCACAACGAAAATGGGCTATTGTTATTCTTTGCAATATTCACAACATTTTCAAAGTTTAATCTTCTTCATTTGTGTTTTATAAAAATATAATTCATTCAATAACCTAAAACGTAAAAGTCAAAAGTTGCAACTTGTTTCGAAAAATTAACAAACTTTAAAAAATCGACGTGAAAATCTTAAATGTTTTTTCCAGAAATTGTTTACTCGAAATTATATTTTTATTAAGGAAAATCCTAAGGGCGTCTGCAGAAAAAAAACATGAATGAAGGTAGGTAGGTAAATTCATTCCCAATTTTTCTCTTTTAGACAGCCAGCCAGCTTTTACTGGATCATTCCCTTTGAAAGGTACTAAGGTAAAGCCTGTCGTAAGCCAATTTAGTCATATTTTTCAGCATAATAACTGTAATTACTTTGATTAATTAAAACAAAGTATAAAGCATTAGTTCCATCCTAACTTCATTCTCACCCTCTAAATATTTACCTTCGAGGTATTTAATTAAGATTATTCTTCACAACAATGTTTTTATTCACAACATACATAGGTTTGTATATCTTTATGCTCGGAACACCCTTAAACAACATTATAGCCACATACTTATTTTATTATGCAGCTCGCCAAATAGCTCTCACTGCGTCGCCATTGTGCCACATCAACTCCGCCTACGTACTACTTATTGCCAATTGTAATTACTTCTGTTGTTTCAGCAATTTAAATAGCATCGATAATTTTTGATATTGTAAAGTTGTCAACAAGATTTTTTTTTGTATGGGAAAGAGCTCAATTTGCTGTACTGTCACGCTTAACTACGTGTGTTGCATACGCTGGCATATCCATAAAAAAATTGGTGGAAAAAATACAAAAAACTAACAAATTACAAACATGAAAAACTCTATTTTTGTGAAAATAATTGTTATTCTTTGAAAACACATTTCATTTGAATATCTCGGAAATCTGAAGTGAATTAAATCTGCAAAGAACAACAAGAAGGTTTTTGTATTAATAAACAATGCTTTTGTTAATGAAATGCCAACTCAATTAATTTTTTTATTATTAACATTCATTTGAAAGACATTTTTTTATTATCTTGAAAACGTTTGAAATGCTGATGGACCTGCATATTAGAAATGGGAGAGGTTATCGCTATGACAGCATGCCTACTGGAAGGGAAGATCAGTGGAATCTGCCCTGGACCACACCCTCGTGAGGAATATCTCGCGTGTAAGGAATTCACGCTGGGCGCCTTCCTTGATATCGAGGGGCTTTCAACAATGTGTTACCCGGGCTATAGTGGAGTCCCTAGATGGGCTGGGAGTCGAAACCGACTTTATTAGTCTCATCCACCGCCTGCGAATCCACAGAACTTTCGTTGAGCGGCGGAGGAGCGCCTTCGGAGAGATAATGGTGAATAAGTGTTACTTCACCGCTATTTTCGGTTGTTGTGGTCAACGATCTGCTTTGCGAGTAGAACAAGAAGGCTGTTATTGCAAACGCGGATGACTTCGCGCTCACTGTCAGGCCAAGGTTTTCGGCTATCTTTTGTGAGCTTATGCAGGGGTATCTAAGTGTGATAAGAAGCTAGTCTCAGAACTGTGGACTAACTGTAAACCCTGAAAAATCGGAAAACGTTTCGTTTTTTACTAGTGAGTAAAAGATTCCTAGTGCACGTCTGCCTTCTTTGGGTGGCGCTCAGCTCGTACTTAAGTGTCTGAGAAAAGAAACCTACTCACTGCCTTGTATTCTTGTAGTGGGGCATCGCTAATGGCAAGGACTTCTCGCCGACAGCTATTAAATGGATATATGGGCAGATGCTAGTAGAACCGACACTTCTGTACGGAATAGGGTGCGATTCTCTGTGCAGGACTACAGTAGTCAGTAAGTTGGAAAGGTTGCAAAGATCGGCTCGTATTGGAATCATCAGAGCCCTTCGGATCACGTCCACACTAGCGCTGAACGTTACGTTAAGTACAGTTCCAACAGATACCGCGGAGAGAAGTAAGGTATCCTTAGACGCAATTACACTGCACGATATTGGAAGTAATTTGAAGTGGGATAATGGATTCAAGGATATTACAAAGTTTCGATTTCACGGGCCATTGCGTACCTACCTTGGCTCCTAAAGGATACTTTGCTAAATCAATTCCTTCTAGAGAGGACTAGACGGGATTCAATAGAAGGAACCAATGGCTGATGAATCTGTTCACGGATGGATCGAAGCTTGATGGCAGGGTTGAAGGTAGAATGCATTGTCAAGAACTCTGTCTGAGACTAAAAGTTTAAAAGAAAAAACAAGTTTATATAATAAACGAGTGCGTGCTCTATACTGCAACCTCTGCAAGGAAGTTAAATATCTACCCTGACTGCGATAGAAGGTTGTTTTAGATTGCCTGACTTCTCTTCCAAAAGCTTCGGAGTATTTGTTCGTTAAGATAATCTGGGTACCCGGGCATAGCAATATCCTAGGGAACTGCGAAGCAGATGAGCTAGCCAAGCAGGAGCACTTGAAAATGACTCCTTAAGCAAGCGGCTTTTCGAAGTGCCTCTGTTCACCAGTCGGCTGCTTTTGGACAAATGGGCCTGCTAGAATGTGTAGTGTAGTCAGGTGGTTTTGGCCAAAAGCAGATCGGAATAGATCACGGGAGCTTCCACGGTTATCCAAGCCACAGCTCTGGCTTATTATGGAGATTCTCACAACCTCAATATCAACACTGTCCCTATCTGCGTTAATCGTTTAGAGGATGAGGAGGTGGAATCATCTCAGCACTTTCTGCTCAGTTGTCCTGCTTTCGCGAGACTAAGATTCAGGTATCTGGGTGCGCATCTTATTTACTCTCCGGCAGACATAGTGAGATTGGAGATCACTTTCTTCGGAGCTTCTTAACAAGCACGTGCCACTTTGGAGATTATAACTAAGAACTTGCCGTTCTGTTTAATGGTCTGTGGTAGCACAATGCATCCCAGAGGATCTAGGTGAGCTTCTAGCCACTTTAAACCTAATCTAATGTATTCAGTTAAAAAAAATGTATATTATGGTGCATTACTCACCATAAAATCGATATATTACCTACAATGACTGAAATACGTGAGCTGTATCGATTTAAAATTATAATAAAATGTAGTTTTTTATAAATAAAAATAAATTTTTGAAAACACCAACGATGATAAGGTCGATATAAAAATATGTAAAGATATGTTTAATGGAATCATAATAATAAAATTTGCACAAAAATTATTATGAGTGGTGTTTGCTAAGAAATAAAAGAATAGAGAGGTACTCTCAACCGGTCAAGTTTTGGCTGAGTTGTTAAAGTTTTTCTTCAACTAGTCTCTCGAAGATCAAAAACAAAATCAAAAATCGCATTATTATAACCCTGCCAGTTCAAAATCTTTTATGATCCGAGGAGATCTGATTTTTTTAATAATTATATTAAAACACTATTTTTATTTGTAAAAAGCTTCGCTTTTGGAGTAAATTTTGCCAACAAAAAATTTGCCGAAAGTCTTTAAGCATAGTAAGGTATGCTTTTTTTATTTGAAAACAACAATAAAAACATGTTAGAAAATATTAATTTACATGTTTTCTTATTTTTATTTTGTTTTTTATTACATTTATATTATAACGTTTTGTATTGTAAAGAGTTTAAGACTACTATTATTTTTTCGTACCAGTAAAGAGCAGTTACTGCATTTGTTAAATTAAGTAACAGTAGTGGTAGTACTAATTTGCATTGCATTTACAGTGACAGTTGACACATGTTGCAATAATGTTGCATGACTTTCAACATTAACACACAGTTCAATGAGCAATTACAAAATACGACAACCACCATAATTTGCATTTTTGCCCTTTTTTTTTAATTCGATGTTTGTTGTTACGCTAACTGCAAAACAAAATTAAGTAAATAACATGTAATTAAGTCGAAGTGAAAATGATTAACTATACGTATGGTCGTTATATGGCATATCAAAGAAACAGAAATGTAATGTAGTTTGCCGTGAAAAATTTTAATAAAACATTGTGTTGACAAATGAATGTGCCGCTCGCGCCGGTCTTCACTTGGACGTCACTGCTACAACGGTAATGTTGAGTGATTGTAGTTGACGCGTGGCGTAAATTGTGGCGCATAATTAAATTTATGACAACGTCATGTTGTTAAAGTAGGAGTGTATGTAATGTTTGTTGGAAAGTAATTGCATTTTACAATATTCTACCATTTTACTGTTAATTATTCACTTCAATTCATCCTTTGCAATCGCCAATGATTGCTCGGCTTACGCGAGTGAGAGAAAGGTTTGTGAAACATGCAGGGAAATAGTACCTGATCGTTGAATTCGAATCCTACTTCCTTTGGAAACGGCAAGCATTACGCTATGCGTGTTACAAATATTGTCATCTTTGGAGACAGTCTTTCGTTTTAACACACGACCATATAGAGAAGAAGACTTCCTTCAGGTTTATTGTAGGAATCCTAGGTAAACCCTAATGAGGCTTCTGGGGCATGAATACGAAAACTTCTTCCCAAGTTTCAACAAATCTCTATTAAAATGAGAGTGGAAGCCTTAAAAAAGTAATTTGGAAGTACACTTGATGTGCCATAGCCTTAACTCGTAATCAAATTATTTTACAGGAGGAGCAAACCCCTTAAATGTTAATTCAGTAGAGAGTTATTTAATATAATATATAATATATAAATAAATAAAGTGAGTACTATTTAAGTATTTATATTCACAATATATAGCTTCGTTCAAAATAAAAATTATTTAAGCACGTCCGCCTCTTTATCCGGTATAAAAAAGGCAGAATTATATTTGCCATCATAATATCGGCCGTTTGTTTGTAACCGAGTTCCCAAAGAACACTAGGTAGGATAACAAAATGCATGTAAAGTAACAGCACTAACTCCGAAAAGTGTGCTAGTTAGCCCAACTCGGTTAAAGTGAAGGTTGGGAAGTGAAAAACTGCGCTATTGTGAATTAGCCCTAATGAATTACATGGGCAATTTCATTTAACACTTAATCCGTTTTTATTTGCATAGTATTTTTAAATATATAAATAAATCTACCTAAAATTTGCTAGCACAACTATTTCCCGTTCCTATAAATCATTAAAAAATCGCATCTTACATGAAAGAACATGAAGAGGGTTGTTTTTGCAACTAAAGGAAATTTTATCCGAGTTGGGTCCAATGCTAAAGGAGTCGCAGTCATCTCGTCTGAAAACTCGTTTCATATCAAACGGAAGGGTTCTTCCGAATTCTGATGGAGCTGGGGTGTTGCTTAGCGTCATTTTACATAGCCGTATCAGTTTTGCTGGGATGCCAAATTCAGACTTCGCAGCATATAGGCAACTTATTCTCGTGCTGTCGTAAGCTGATTTATAGTCGACAAATAAATGGTGTGTGTCGATCCTGTTCTCACGGGTATTTTCCGAGATTTAGCGTATCGTGAATATCTGTTCGATGGTAGATTTACAGGCCTAAAGCCACACTAATAAGGTCAAATTAGTTCAGGTATGAGAGGCGATTAGGGTAGTTAGTACTTGTCGTTGGCTATTGCGATTGCAGCTTTCCAATGTCAAGCATTCCGTCTGTATTTAGACGCATATCCGTCGATGTACAGAGGCTTATGCGCATCTTGGATGTGATTTGGAGTTTTTCAATGGAAGCTATTTATATTAAACAGCAATAATATGGCCTGTTCTGCATTTCGATTTTGATAAAATTTATAGAAATCCAAATGTATAAGTGCTCTCAGATTCCCACAATTTTCTTTGGTTTAAAGAATTTTACCTTCGGGTAGTCGGAATGAAAAGTTATTAGCATTTTTGCCTAAAATGTATGTTGGCCAAATATATAATACGAGGGTTGCATTTTATATTTTGCGTCTAATAATGAAAACACAGTCAAATATTAAGGAAAATAATTTTATTGTTTTTCAAAATATTCTCCATCCAAGTCAATACACTTCTGCATTCCATTGAATCAATTTTCAAAGCACTTTTGCCGAAAAAACAGGCGACCACTTGCTTTGAGGTGCTTCTTGCGCGAACTACTTTTATTGGATTAGGCTCGTCTTGGAACACCCATACAGTCGATTGCTGCTTTGTTTCCGGCTCATATGCATAGATCGATGATTCGTCAACTGTTACGATGTCATAGACGTGCTTTGATCCACCGCGGCTAAATTTCTCCAACATTTCTTTACACCAATCGACACGAGTCCTTTTTTGGGCAATTGTCAAATTATGCGGTATCCAACGAAAACAAATGACCAAATGTTTATGCAATATTGAATGTTTGCGGGTCCCAGTAATGGCCAAGGATGCCTCTATCTCGCGATATGTCACATGACGATCTTGTATTATCAATTGATGCACATCATCGACTGTTTCTGGCACAAACACAGTTTTTGGACGACCTTTACGAAATTCGTCCTGCGAAGATTGGCGGCCACGTAGGAACTCGTTGTACCATCGTTTCACAGTGGCTAAGTATGGTGATTCAACACCAAAAGTAGAAGTAAGTTGATTGATGCACTCCTATCTCGATAATCCACGTCGAAAATCGTAGTAAATCATCGTACGATAATGTTCACGGGTTAATTCCATTTTTAAGCAATATAAATTTTTAAACTCACTTTAAATAAACACAAATAAAACTCGTAAGGGAAAACGTTATATGCAAGTTTATGCCAAAAAATACGAAACTTTACGATAAAAGCATCTAATTACAGCTAATCACATGTAGTGTTGCGAAGGCGCAAAATATAAAAGGCAACCCTCGTATTGTGAAAATTTCACTAATTTGGTAAATGTGTATCAGAAAACTGCTTATCCGAGTTGTTCTTGATTATACAGAATCTGGGACTGGTGGTAATCTCTACGATGGTATTAGTGATACCAACGATTATATGCTAAAGGTTTTTTTTAAATCATTGGTGCTGGCATTGTTCACATTTTCATGAAACGCCAATACGAGTCGGAAAGCAAAATATGCCTGGAGGTTATTATGTGTTAGGGCAAATCACGATTCAATGCAAATGGCTTAGCATCATGGCAACCGGAACAAAAAAATACATAGAGGAATTCACTAAGTCCTGCAAAACCATTGGACCATCCACGCACGGGCAGCACGGATTGCAAGTTTTTCCATCTGAGCAATGCTTCATTTAACATTTTAAATGAAAATTAGTGAAGAAGTTTCGACACCCGCTAAAAGAAAATTCAGCAATCCAATAAGAAGTGAAGCGAGCGTGGCGATTCTGCATTGGAGTTTTCTCGTACACATTTTGGTACAGAATTTTTGCAATTCATCTTGAATCGTACAATTGGGCAAGACTTAAAGAATGCTATGTATTTGTGTATTGATGATGAAAGTCATATAATTATGATATTTATGCCTAGCCGTTCGTTTTTAAAGCAACCGACCTACTCATGCGGGTCATGCTTCTCTTTTTTCATGAAACTCGAATATGTTGTTTCTTGGTCAAAATGATCAGATAAGTATTTTTTCGTTTGACTAAAAAAACTTTCCCGATTTTTTTTTAATTTCGCCGTGAAATCCAATTTTTCCGTCGTTTTTTGCTTTTCTAATGCATGTAACTTCTCTCTAAAAACTGGCAGATTTTGAAAATTCAAGTTAAAATTAGTAATCATGTGCCAAATTTTTTATTTTTTATACCCGAGCGCACTGGTGGTGCCTAGGGTGTTTGTTCACCTAACGGTTATTTGTAACAGCATAAAAAACCCGAGATAGATATAGACACATACGTATGTACCAAAATTCTTAGAATTAATAGCGAAATTGAATAAGCCATGTTTGTCTGCCCGTCCGTCGCTCAGTTGAATAATTCGAATAAATACTGAGCTATCTTTTTGTTTAAATAAAAAAGTCATTTTCTATTTCAAAATAAAGATTATTACATTAAGATTGTAAAGAAATATTTATTTTGCGTGACCATGATGCGATGTAAATAGAGCATTGTACTTATAATTGATCTTTTATCTCGTATTTTTTTTTTCCAAAACTGAAAAATAATCGAGTGTTAAATAACATTCGGAAGACAAAACACATACTAATTCACATGAAACTAATTTCAAAAATAAACAATTATGCAGCAGCACACCATCATCAGGAAAACACTACTTTATACATTATATTACTATTATACATTGTACTTTTTCCTTCTTGAGGCTTGCTGTTGACGAGCTGGAGAATAAGTCAACTAATGAAGGCCTAGCAGTGAATATTGAAGGATGTAATAAGCCTTTCTAAATGCGAAATAATCTGCTCTACATTCGGAAAGCTAATATGCATATTGATATTCACCTTGTTCATGATTCTCTTTAGCTATCGGAAATGGAAATTAGACGCCTGCCAGATTTTAGCTGGGAGATCAAAATTTTTAAATTTTGCCTTTTGGGCTTGACCTTGACTCTCCAGTGTATTAAGATTTCTTATGTCAAAATAAAAAACAGCATTTTATTAAACCTGATGTACGGAAAGCAATGGCTGCCGACAACTTTACACGACATTTAACATACACAGAAATAACGTTTCGGAATGGAGGATGCCTCCATACTTCCCATGGCAACCGAAATGGTGAGAGCTACAAGCAAATAGTCGTGGAACTATTCTGTATTAGAAGATAATCCGTGTCCGTATCCCGCTTGAAATTCATTGTCAGCTTTATATTTGGAACTTTTTATGTAAAACAGGTCACCTTAGAATATCTAGATATGAAAATTTTTCAAAACTTTATTTATTAATGAGTATAATGGTTAAGGGAAACATACCCCAGGTTTGGAATCAGCTGCGAAAGTTACCCAATCCCTTCTTGAAGTTGTTATAATTCTAAACGTCTACTGCTAAATTCGAGAGATGCCATGACGTAGCAAAAAGAATTTTTGAGAATAGAGTTTTTGTAATTACGCGTCCACAAAATCTAACAACCAGAGTACTGACATTATAAATTTATGTAGAATTAAGGAATGTCTCTCTCATGCGCACCAAAGCTGATTCCTTTCTTCCCTTTATTTCTGCGGAAATCTGATGGAATGTTTATCCTTGTTAGGATGTAAATTCTGTTCCCCACGGCATCGTCGATACAAATGTAGCGGGGATATATTTTGGGGTCTTGACCGTCTCCTTAAAACTGTTATTTGTTTAATTTGTATCTAAATTCAACGCACCGCCGAATGACAAGCTGAACGCTCTAATATCGTTCTCGGGAAAAATCGCTTTCACTTCATACTAGTACTATTGCGAAAGGATGCAATCACTCAAATATTAAAAAAAAATTAAATTTTAAAGTCTCGAACTCATTTGGTACTGCTTTTATTCAGTAAAATTTACTCACAGTACTCGTAAGCAGCGGCACTTCATTTATATTTTCACCATTAATTTGGTCATTTGTTAAAGCAATTAAATGAATTTGTCGCTGCCGTTTCGTACATCGATTTTTCATTAAGAGTATTTCTGTGTTTTTTTGTTTCTTTTTTTGAAAATTTAAAATCAGTCAATTTTTTCTTGCATTCATTGACATATCAATTTGTTCAGCACTTTTGCAACGCACTTTTCATTAATTTATTTCATTAATGTATTCGTTTTTTTTTTACTTGGTGTCCCTGTAATTCATTTTGGCCGAAACAAATGTGACCACATCATTTATTACTGAAGCAAAAGCAACAAAATAAAATACGAAACAAATATAATTAAAATTAAAAATGGGTATAAAAAACTTTAAAAAGTGAATAAATTTTAAATAGTGCATTGACCGCGTACTGAAAAAAAATACAACAAGAGCAAATTGGCACTCACTCATTTAATGCTAAAATTGTGTGTTCGGCAGATTGTTTTTGCTTTTGTTGTACGACAGTACATGATGACTACCATTTGCTGTTGTTGTTATTGTTTCCGCTGCAGCTCTTGCTGATTGTCATTAACATTAAGTGTCAATGGCTTGACATTATTCATGATTGCTTCACTGTTTAACAGCGGTTGGGAAATTAATGAAGACATCAGTCCGAGTGTAGATGCGCTTGTAATTGTTGTTGCTGCTGCTGCTGCTGAATGCGTCGGGTAGTGGCGAAAGTGGTGAGTGAGACAGACAGATGTGAAACGAGACAGACAGAGGCGGAGTCGACAGACGTTTGTACAAGTTGCAAGTTTAAAATTTAAAATACATGCTCTAATTTATAGGAAATGAAATGCCAGTTCTCACATATACATATGTTGGCAGATGGGCTTTTAAAAAAAAAAACTTAAATAGGTGCTCGAGTAGATTTCAAAATCAATTTTGGGCTTATAAAACTTTATGTACGGATATCGTTTCTGGCAGTTTATTCTTACAAAATGTATAACTTCTTAGTAACTCTCCATATTTGTACTTTTGTAGAGAACTCTATATTTCGCCCTGATAATTCTACTTCTTTTTAATAGGCGCTATTGGCAAAGAAAATAGAAAGCAAGGAAGTTGCATCACTCCCACCGTTGCTCTAACAGAAAATGTTGTCTTATTTCACCATACCAGAACAGATTTGACTTCCGTTGATTGAAATTAGTATCGTATTTGATACAATTGGATTCAGGTGTGGTGAAATAAGAAAAAAGTCTATGCGGCAGGAAACGAAACGACAAGCAATTTATTTTAACACCTAGTCGAAAAAATTGGCCGATTCCAACAAAGCACGAGACCACAAATGAAGATTGGTCCTTCTCTGCCATTCGAATTAACTTTTCCATCATAATGTTAAAAAAGTCGTACGATTGAAAGACTCGATGTCTGACAACTCGTTTGGTGTCAAGCGGTTTGAAAATATCATTCCCAATCCTGATGGAACTAGCAGCGTTGATCAACGTCTTTTCACATAGCTTTTTTAGTTTAGCAGGGATACGAAATTCAAACACCGCGGCATATATAAAACTTATTTTCGTGCTGTCTAGGGCAGATTTAAAATCAGAAGACAAATAGGTGATATGCGTCAATTCTCTGCTCTCAGGTAATTTCCAAAATTTGATTTAAGAGAAATACCAGGTCGATAGCAAACTTACCTGTTCTAATAAATGAATATCTCATCATGGTTGGTCTCATTGACGTGGGGATGAGGCTTACATTTTTAAGTTCAGCTTACCTCGCATCCCTCCTTCTGCTTCCCATTCCTCCGTCTTCTGAAACCAAACGCTGGTTCATACCAGGGTCACATTAAAGGGGCTGCCTGTGAAGACCCGATATCGGTGGCGATGTAGAAGACCGCCGTTGCAAAGGTATGCCCTGTTTACCCTGGTGCCAAGCCGGAGGTGGTGGACTGGAGAGACATTCCAGTCAGACTCCGAGCGAGGGCATGGGTTCCGGTGGCACCATCGGCACCGGAGAGCATCCTTAAAATGCTTCAGGTAATAAGCACGGCCCTCTCGACTAACGATTAGAGGACGCGGATATCCCTTCCAGACAAGTGGTCTTGTGTCTAAACACTCCTGGAGAAGAGGCAAGACCGTGTTTTTTACGGCCTCGACGAGGTCGCAATCAAGCAGCAATGGACGTTGACATTGAGGTCGGGAGCGAACGAATTATCGAGGTGCGTGTTGAGGGAGACGCTCCAAGGAGGAGTTCTATCCCCACTTCTGTCGAATCTAGCTGAAAACACGCTTCTTCGGGATACGGAGCCAAAGTTGTCGCATACACTGTTGACGTTGCAATCGCGTTAAAGGGAAAGATTCCGCAAACACCGTGTGAGCTGATGCAACCAGCGCTTCGGGATGTGTACAAGAGGCCCATCCGCTGAGGGCTTACGGTCAGCTCAAGTAAAGTGGCGTAAAGGCTTCCGTAGCCCTCTATACCTGCAAGAGAGCCATAGGCAAGAAAATGATGTTAACCTCGGGCTACTCAGTAAGGTGCAAAGATCTAGTATGGTCTGCATAAACTGGGCGCTGGGAATCACGCCAAATGATGCCTTGTGCGCCATTCCTTCCTTTAGATTTGGCAGGATAATAGATGGAAGCAATGGCTGCTTTGCGACTAAGAGATACATCCCAGTGGCATCCCGAAACCAAGGGGTACTCTTGTATTTTAAACAAGTTTGGTTCTATTCCGATCAGCACGGATCGATATGCTTCGACATCGGTGTTTGAAAGTAACTAAGTAGGGAGAAATGGAAACTGGAATTTTACACTCCACCTGACAGTATTTTCATCAATACAGATGGCTCGAAACTCGAGCAACGATGTTGCAATTTATGTAGATGTAGTCAAACGACTTTTTCTCTACTTTTTATGAGGCAAATTTCGCTCATCACCATAGACTTGCTGAGCAAATAACTATCAACTAAAATTATGCAACTCCATTTGAAATTTGTTGAAGCTTTTATAAAATGATGACAGCTTTTTCTTTCTGTTTGCCTATGTAACTTGCCACAATCGTAAAGTAACTTATTACTCCCTTTATTATCTTTGTTTCTTTACGTCCTTCCAGCTTTCAATTGCCCTTTTTTCTTTCTACTTATTTATCTGAAATTTGTTCAATGTACCTCACTGTGCCCACATGTTGGATTTTATTTACCAACTATTTGGTTTATTTGCTCGCCTATTTGTTCGAGTTAGTTTATTTTTTTTTTCTTTTTAAAACATTTGCGCAAACATTTTCCGCATTACACTCAACGTTGTTTTAGTTTTCTTGCTGCTCTTTTGCCTTACCTATATGAGTCACTTTCAAAAGTAATCACTATTTTTTATACTTTCACGAAATTCCATTCAACTTTCTTTGCGCTAAACTGCGAAAGCCAACTCGTTCTTTAAAAAGGTGACCGCTCTGTTTGTTTGTTTTTTTTTTTGTAGCTGTGCAATGTATTTGTTAAAATTTTTATTTAAGCTCTCAACAGTTGGTGTTTGTTTGCTTTTCATTGTGTGTGTTCTTTTTCATTTTCCTTTGGTTGTTTGCCGCATTTAATTTCGGTTCCAAGAAAGGTTTTCTTTTTGTCTCAAACCGATCTTTCTTTACATCTTTCTGTGGTGTACAGAAATGCATACTATTATTATTTTTTTATTTTTTTTTGACCGTGCAAATTGTATCCAATCTTCTGCTAGTGTTCGGTAGGACTTATTGGCAGAATCAGGCAATCGACCTTAGTTTTTCGCTTCCGAATAGCTGCAGCGTGTACCAAGCCAAGTCCACGGCAATAAGAGAAGTGACCTATTTTTGAAGGAATAACGATAACATCCCGCAATAGCTGGCTCAGGTCGATCTTTATTGAATAGGCGTGTAATAAATGAACCACCAATGCTGGGTTTGGCATTGTCGCCACATTCGTCTTAATATTTTGTATACCTTGCTATTCTTTTCCTCATTGGTTCAAAGATAGGTGTATCTATTTGTGCACACTGCTTCGACTGATTTTGCTTTTCTGTTTTTTGAGTTCTTAGAAGTGTTCAAAAAGCGTTTGAAGCAGGATATTGTGCATCTATACTATTTTTTTGTAAACCCTAAGTTGCATCAATAAATACTATCTCATTTGGAGTTACGTGGGGCTATTTTTTATCGATATGCTTCGATTTCTTCGAAATGCATTTCCCTTCAAAGTTGAAAATAACTTTTGTTGAATGAACTCAACCATCATAATCTGTTGGTTTAAAAACTGGTCATGTTCTAATCGAGAAGGATAGATTTCAGAATTAGAGCAGCTCTAGGCTGTAAAATTCTACGGATAATCCAGCAAACTTTGTCGTCAGAGAAGCCTTCGCTCAGATCTTTTATAAAGATTGTCATCTTTTAATTTTTTTTTATTTTTGAGATATACCCCTATTTTCGAAGTATTTTGCTGTTATTGCCGAACAACTCCAGAACTACAAATAAACCTAGTCTTCTTTGGATGCCGACCATTCAACCTCTTTACACAGATATATCTTCTGTGCAAATCGGAATAGTAATTTTTGAGTTACTGGCGTCTCAATGTAAAAATTAATGTCATTTTCGAGCTTTTTCGAAATTTTTCATATTTGTTCTTACTTACTTACTTAATTGGCGTTATAACCGCCTAAGCGATTTTTGCCGAACTTCTCCTACAATTTGCGGTATGCGTCCTGATGTTGTAACACAAATTGGGGGCCGACTCCGAACGGCGAATGTTTTTTTGTGAGAAGTTTTTTTCATGACAGATATACTCTCGGAGTTTTGCCATTGCCTGCCGAGGGTAGACCTTTATTTATAATTTTTGATATTACCAGTCCCGGCAAGATTTGAACCCTGAACAAACTGAATGAAGCGGGCACACTCTATACATACACTGGGCTACGGTGGCCGCCGATAAACTATATGGATAAACTATGTAAAAAGTAATAATTAAAAACGTTTTGTTGAAAAAGAATTTCATTGCACAAATGTGATACTGTTTATCCACCGAAATTATACAATTTATTACTTATATATTCTAAGACACCAACCATAATATTTTGCATTTATACTAAGATTTGGTGGAGCTGTCCATTTTAAGGGGTTTTGAAGTAAACCTTCTTTAGAGGCATGAGAGTTAATTTTTTACATCGCGAACCGAAAGTGGCGTCAGTTTCGCGACACAAAACATACATAGATACTGAGAAAGCGATATATCAACGTGTATATGTGTATTTAAATGTTTCTATCTGTAAATACATGCTTATGTTGTTTCGGAACTATTCGGATTAAATATTTCGAGACCATTTCAGGTTAACTCGGGACTTCGACTTCGAGTTCGGTTTGAACCCTATTTTTGTTAAATAAATTGTTTCAGTACGATTAAATAAATAAAGTTGAATACGTAATTCTTGCGGCGTAGCATAATAGTACGCTGGGCATTATTTCCTTGCATACATATAGGTATACCAAAATTGTTATGTAATAGTTATATGTAGTTTGTAAACGGCAGAAATGGCAATAGAATTTTATTCTGCAGGCAACAGGAACAGAATTCAGTACATCCGCAACAAAAACAGTCCAAGTATTAGTTTCTGTTGTTGGTGATAGGAGATATGTCAAACATTTGACTAAATCTTCACCAAACCAATATTTGTCGGCATTGTATGCTACTATCCGTTTTATTGAATAAAGAATAACATGCGCAACGAACCAAAAAACGTGAAACACAATGAATGACGTTCCCATTTCAGTTTCTGTTCTTAAAAAGCACCAAGCCCCAAAACAGCAACAGCAAAAAATGGCCACAGAATCAGCCAGATTATGTTCTTGTTTCGGTCCTTTGCGACACCGCGCTTTACCATGACTTTCTCAATTACTTCAAACTCCAACTGAGCTCAACTACATAAATAAAACTTCTAATCTAAGATATGATAAATTTTCTTTTCATTTCTTTTCAGGTAAGTTCTTACATGCCTTCCAAGGATTTTAACTCTATAAGTGCAATATTAAATTAGTTAATGGGTAAGTTTTCCAAGAAAACACTATCATAAAATTTAAGAAAATGAATACTAAGAGATAAAAACAACTCGTGTCCCAGTAGTCTAACAGCAGTTGGCAGTTATTTCAGGGACTCCCAAACTGTCGTACTATGTCGGAATTCCATAAAATCATAAAAACTTAAAATATCAGTTTTTCTCTGCAATATAATGAATACAAACAAATATTAAGCCAGTTAAAGATTTCAGGATCTAAGAACTTCTACATCTTCTGAATCCCCTAATAACTTTTACTCTGAAAGGACATTTTAAAATAGATGTATCTCGTATTATTCTTACTTAGATCAAGGGTGAGTGCGGACCTACAAAATCAAAAATATACATCCTAAATTCGAAGGGGGCGAATTTTTTCTGAAACTTTCCGTAGCCTGAGGTTTTATAGGCTGATTTTTTTTTTAAATTTTACGAATTCCTATGTTTAAAATTCAAGTCAATAGAATGTATTGCTAAAATCACTAAATTGCTTAATAGGTAATCTTAATTGAATTCTAAAGATTCTAGCAGATAACTTTTTTCCAGTTTCAACATTTTTTATACTTGTATATGTAGATGTCTGTATTACCAATGGCAGCTGTTTAAATTTAAAATCTATTTATAAATTCATACAATACATTTTCTTTCTAACGTACAGTTTCTAATTGATTAAATTTCTTTGTAATTTTACTACCATAGCCTTGAATATTTTTATTTATTTTCTTATTATTTTTCTTAAATTTGTCTACATTTCATTTATTTTGGCATGCAGTCTTTGGAATTTTCATAATTCCAGCTGCTTTTAAAAATATACATGCATTCCATATATAAACTTTTTATTTAGCTTTATGTGTGTGGAGTTGATAATAATGGATCAAATATTCATGTATGTATATAGTATAAGTGTTTGTGTGTAGATGAGATTTTGAAATAATTTTTGGTATCTTGTTTGCTACGTTTATTAAAAATGTGGCTATCGAGTAGTTGGCATTGGATGTGGGTAGTGCATTCTTCGAAAATAAGTTTATACTTACCTACATACGAATATTTATATACTTATAATATATATATAAATATATAAACATATATAAACGTATTTTACTACATCTACATACTCGAGTTACGAAGCTAAGAATATAATTTTCAATATGATTGATTTTGCTTGCACTTGGAATGCAAAAAATGGACAAAAGATAGCTATATGTACATATCTAACATTCTCAAAATATTATTGTAACATAGAGAATACATCAAATGAAATTAGTTGCAGTTATAAATGTTTACCGAAAACGTAAGAGTAGTACATTTATAGTAAGTTCTTCGATATTTTTATTCGTTGATTAGTTGATCTACTTTACCTGGAATTTTTCTTCAGAAAGATTTTGCTGCTTAACTTCGGTACAGGAGCAATGTACCATCTTATCATATAACTGGAAGCCAAGCCATACTTCAGCTAAACTTGAATATTTTGCCAAATGGTTTACTACTGAAAACTGCCGAGAAGTATTTATAAATGATTTTTAATTGCCTTCTTCACTCGAAGACTAGATTCAACATCTAAGATTTTTTGGCATATTTAGTCTTGACAATGTATGAGATTGACTTCCGTTCTTCAGTTATGTGATTCGGCGTAGTAATTTTGCTAAAATTTGATTTTACTCAATTATGTTATTTGATACTGACGTACCTGAGTCTCCACCTCCACCTTCGTCTCCTCTGCATCTCCACAGCTTCAGTTGGCAAATTTTTTTGTCACGGGTGCTTGAGTGAAGTAACCTTGAATCCTGCGTTCAGAGTGCACAGGCTGACTATAGAGGTAATTTCTTGATATATTTAGATTTTCAAATTCTGTTACACCACATTTTTGTGCTCTTTAATTTTACAGTGCATGGAAGCTCGATAGACACAGGTACAAAAGTACTCGCCGAGTCAAAGACAATCCTCCATAATTCTTGATTTCAAGCCCTTGAAAAAAGTTCTCAAACAGGACTTCGCAAGCCCACTAAAGAATTAACTGTCGAGAGTTTCTGTTGACCTTCTAGCTAGTTCGAGATACAATATCCGATTAGGATAACGGCCGTCATCTTAATGTCCTGTCTTCTCTGTTTGAGGCGAAATTTCGTTCGTTGGCCACTTATCGACTGCAAGAGTGCTCTTATCATTTGGCAAGTGTGTTCAGTCTGCCACCCGTCTTTTGAGATAATAAAAAAATCCTTGCTAATCAATAACTAACTCCATGCATTAATGTCTGCGTCGTGTAGAGTTGTGGCTCTTCGAGCAAGTTTATCTGATTCAGCGTTAGTAAGGATATCCCAAAAGTTGTTTGGAAATGTCTCAGCCAACTCGTTAATTGATAGGAGAATTTCACCAAGAAACATACTGAAAGAATTCCAAATATTTCAAAAGACCCCAACACCAACTTACACGTTAAGCTTAGACCCAACCGTGTAAACATGGGTGGAAATGATTTTCCCAATTGCAGCCAATCTCTATTTCTCCTATTTGGGCAGTAATTAGGTCTAACGGAAGAAGATTGAGCACTAAGCACCTTTCTGACCGTCGTTTTCATATCTCCGGCCATTTTCAGAGAAGCTAACCATTGAACTCTATCTATTTTGTTAATATTATTTTTTTTGGCGAGAACATTCCACCAGACTACTTTATTGTGAAATAGGATTAGTCTCGCCTGAAATAACTGAGTTTTTACTGATGTTGTTAAAGTCTCCATCTGTGCCTAGAAAGATACAAAAGAGTACAAAAATTTGTCCACGCCCTTGCCATCAGTATATGAGCAGAGTTCCAGCACCACAATATCTAACTTCCTCCCTAATTTCTTAAAAAAGGTCGAACCAATTTTTGCGTTATTATGTAGTTGACGAAATTCGCACTAAAAATTGTTCTTGGTCTTGGTATGACTAATTTCAAGGTATTTCGTAGGAAAACTGGCTTAGTGCCTTCGACGGCCGATGATTTATATGGTGGGATACTCCGAATCCCTTTCACAATATTAAAATCAGAAGTTACAGTAAAGTGGAAATCTCCCTTTTTAGCCGTCTCGTAGTTACGTGCCGCAGAAAGTTCCTCATGAGCAGAACGGTTTGCGCCTCTAACTGCATATTTGAATCTGACATTTTTAATAGGCAT
This sequence comes from Anomoia purmunda, assembly GCA_951828415.1. Taxonomy (NCBI): domain Eukaryota; kingdom Metazoa; phylum Arthropoda; class Insecta; order Diptera; family Tephritidae; genus Anomoia; species Anomoia purmunda. The sequence continues at coordinate 93,971,327 of OX639996.1, forward strand.
GCTGATTTCATTGCTAGTTGATAAGTATTTGTGACTTGGATAAGTCTCCAGATTATCTGGGAGTGCAGAAAGATCATCTCACCTCCACTTATATTATAGGGCCCATGATTACTACCTAGCTATCGGTAGAGTGTTATTACAGCGCTATAAATAAAAATTCTTTGAAGAATGCACGGGGTTATGGAAGAGTAACCTAAGACTTATTACGTGAATTCATAGAGGGCACTGTAGGCTGAGCCATCGCCTGACTAAATTGAGAGTCTACTAGAATGAATCCAACATAGTATAAAAGGATCCTGCAATACCCATTCTGAATCAGTCTCCGACGCTGAGGCATAAACGCAAAATAAATATGAGGGAATAGGTAATAGCGCACCGCAGAATGATACCCAGAGATTTTTGATAGATACTACAAGTTATCTAGGAAACTGAATTAATGGAAACTTTATAATACAGGATAGAAAGCGACCAATAGATCACAAGAACGATCAGTGCTCTATCTTAATAAAAATAATAATAATAATATTTCGGCGAAGCGCAATTTATCATCTAATTCCTCACAAAAATTTTTCGCCCAATATTAAAGTTATCCAGTTTTATCTTTCCTACTCACCTAAGCGAATGGCTGAAATATTTTTTGAATCCTTTAAAGAGATATGTAATTAACTAAATTAACTACAACGAAAACTTTCGTACTTCGATTCTAATTCAACGGATAGGTAACTTTCCGTAACCAATCACAACGAATTCTTATTTACAGATAGTGTGTATGTAAATTTGTACATACATATATATATATGTATATTCGTATTTGGCTAACTTTATGTAATATATGTATGTAGGTGTGTGTGTCGAATACGAGTACGAGGTCTCCATACACTACGTTTCCTGATATAACCGATAATGTAAAGCATAAAAGCAAACGCTATATACGAGCAAAAAAATTCAATATAAAGTAATTTTCGAAAAATTGCACACATGCTGAGAATTTCCAATAGTGCTGTCAAACAAAGCAATTGATATTGCTTGCATTGACAGCGAGTACTTGGAAATCCTGCTGCTGGTTTTTATGTTGACAAAAAGAGCTTTTTGCAGGGCAAGAGTAAAGTGATTATTAAGCAACAATTGCTGGTGAATCAAAATGATATAGTCAAAGTGAAGGCAAATTGACAGAAGGGAGAGAGAAAAGTCAAAAAAAATATAAATATGTGATTTGTAAAAAGTGGACCTTTATTATCCAACAGTATTTGAGGTAAGGGGCTACAAATTCAGTACAATATTCAGTACAAAAAGTGTCATGAAACTCAATTCAACAATCTATACCAGAAAAATTTCCCAAACAAGCAGTAGCTTTCAAGCCGACAGAAATTTTTGGTTAGCCGGTAAGGTTAGGTAGATCTTATGTTCTTTCTAGACTTAAATTGTCGTGGCGTCATATTTTGTCTCAATCGGCATGTAAAGTGTAAATAAACGAAATCTCTCCGGTAAAATAGAGTCAAATAATTAATTAATTAAATACTAAATAATAAATGCTAATGTGAAATAAAAATTTAAAAGAAAAATTTGCATTGCGCTTGAGAAGGTTTTCTCTTTCCGAACTCTTGCTGAATTTTCACAATTGTTTCTTATGCTCCCTTCCCGTTTTCCAGGTTTTTCTTGTTCAGTCCTTTTTCAATGCGGAATATTTCACTTATTTCGTTCGTCAGTTTTTAGATGGTCCCATTTTAGCGCCATCTCCATACAAAACGAATGAGAATATTCGGATTTTATAACTACACCCCTACTGAATATTCAGTAGGGAAGAAGTGCGGGTTTACAGGTGAAAAATCCTGTTGGGTACTTTCGTTCACAACATAAAAACTGGCTTAAATCAGAATTTGTAAGGCAGTGTTTTATCTGGAAAAAAGGATTTGGTACATACGGCTGATGTTGTTGTACAGTATACACAGATATATATGTATATATATATATAAATTTATGTTTTCATACATTTGTACGTGTTTTATTAGCCAATTCAAGACAGCTAAAAGGGGATTTTAAATTGACGCACACTTTTAAAAGGGCTCACACAAAGTAAAGTAAATGAAGGAAGTCAAAGCGAGCAAATGATATGACACTGAAAATCAGCCCACCAGCAATTCGTACAGTCAGTGAGCGAGCAGTCTACCAGCAAGCCAACAACGTTATCCATAGCAACCAAGCTGGTTGCCAAGAGACAAATCAGTTGCAAATTGGGCATTACTTTGGCTTTGATACTGGCAAAGTTCGCAGAGAAGTAAAAGAGAAACCAGGAAAACGATGCTGTAGTGTTATAAAACTTAATATCCGGTGTAAATAAAAGCAAATGTTTTTCTTAAAAGTTTGTGGCAAGCAACTTCCGTCTACCTCATATCGACTTTGTTTAGCTACTTTACTGTAGGATGGGATAGAAAAATATAAAAAAAGATACAAAAATATTTATTTTCTCAAAAACATTATACCTAGGACTACTATAAATATATAAATGAATAAAAGTCTTGTATAAAGACGAGATTGGGGTTATATGAATACAGGACCTATAGCAACGTCACACTATAATTGACAACTAGCGATCAAAACAGCATATTTTCATCCAAGTAATATTTAGTTTTATATTTTCATCCAAGTAATATTTAGTTTTTGACAGCCTTGAAATCAAACCAACTTATCTTTTTTTTGAGAAAATATAACACGTTTTAAAATTGAGGTAATACATGTTTTAAAGGCCATGGGAAGGATACATACATATATAGTGCTTATCATAACTTTATGCTAGGATTTTTTTGATAAGTTTCGATTCTTTTTTCCTACTAACCTATTTTTTATAAAAGTTCCGTTTTACTTTCAAAAAATCGTATAAGTTAAATCTATTTGATTAATCAATATTTGTAAACTGAACGAGTATATGCTTTAGCAAATTTTAGATTCTATTTCGGGTGAGAACTAATTTATATTTTCCTAAGAAGTGACCATATAAAGTATACTTTAGTACATAGTATAAATATATACGACGAAGAACTCGCTTAACCAGTTTCGATTTTGTTACTAATTTTATTTAAAAATTTAGTTCACTCTATCTTTGCCCGAATTTTAATAAAATGCATTCCCTTTTCAGAGTTTGAAAACTTTTTAAGCATCCTTTTTAATAAAATTCAACAAATATTTATAAAAATCTTGAACATTTTAATCAAAAGCTGTAAGCAATTGTATGGCTATGCAGTTCAATATTAGTACAATAAGGTGCACTGCCGCTTGAATATTGAGCTGTGTTTGCAAAATTTCTAATCCACGCTACGCATTTAATCGAGGCAACCCTCTGGGAGACTACAATTTTTGCCTCAAAATATTTAGTAGAATATAGTGGATTGGAATAAATATTTTATATTAATAAATATTTAGATGATCTCAGATCAGGCAATGCCATTGTATACATGATTTTATATTTTATTGACTATCAGGCCTATATCTAAGCCAATGACAAGGCTCATCGCCGAACAATGGCATTGCTTCGTCATTATCACGTACTCAGTAGGCAATAACAATTGCAATGACAGTGACTATCATAAGGGAGGTGAAACCAAGTTTTACAGTGGACAAAACAACTGTCATGGTATGAGTCTTGCCATTTGCGTGATAATGTACATGGAATTCTAGTAGTATGCATAGCAAGAAAATATAAATCCCTAGGTGTTGCAAATTTTTACGCATACTGGTTGGGTTAGATTAACGTGGCTGCTCTTATGAGCTCAAATATTCCCTTTGGGATCGATTGTGGTACAACAGTACAAACGTGAACATTACGGTAATTTTTGAAGCTATGGAGCTGGCTAACCCCTACTACCGATAAGTCCGCAGGCGAGTGGTTAAGGCGCGATGCCGGATATTTAAGTCTCACTAAGACAGGACAGCTGAATAAAAAATGCCGAGATGATTTCACCTGCTCATTCTCCAAACAGCTGCGGCAGTATGGGTTAGTGCTGATATTGAGGCGCTCTTCAAGGATTCCCACCGAACAGTGCCCTGGCAATGAGAGCTGCGGCTTGGATAACCGTTGAAGCTCCTGTGAGCTCCTCCCGTCTACTTTTGGCCAAAAGAACCTTACAGCCCTATATGTTCTAGTAGCTGCCGAGCGTTTGCCCAGCTAATCGCAAGCCCACTCTTTCAAAAAATAGCTGATAGATGGCCAGAGGAACCCCGAAAAGTTAATCGCTTAAGAAGTCCTTTTCAAGTGTGCCAATTCTTCGCGATATCCCTGTTCGCATTGTTATTGCGTTCATAGGTCTGATTGCTGCTTAGCTATCAAAGTAAATATTCACTTCTTTACAGAGGTGGCACGGGTAAGCAAACATTCGGCTGCTTCCTTTATTGTGGCCACCTTCGCCTGAAACACACTACAGTGTATACACATTCCTCTGAAATATTGCGGATTTTTAGTAGATGAATCCGATGTACATCACCTCAGTGTAAGAGTATCTATTTAGGTTTTTATACGTATTACAACTTTGGCCCAAATTGATCAGGACCACCAACTGATTCGATTAGCCACATCCTTCTGTCTGTTTGAAGACAAACTAGTTCCTCAGTTTTTTAAATAACATAACATTTGGCACTCCTGTCAGGAAACTGTCTATTGAAAGCATCAAGGTCGAATAACTGCAACTTAGATTTGAGTTTCTGAGATATATCTCCTACACTAAATCAACTAAGAATATGGAATTTGGCACTCTCATTTATTATGATTAGAAAGTGTTCACTGAAAATTATCAAAATCGGGTTACACTAACTTTTAGCTCCTTACAATGACCATGAAGGTGTATTTTTCAGTTCTAGCGCTGAACATCATTACACTTCCATTTATAGCTCTATATTTTTAATCTTTTTATTTATAAACCTAAAATTTATATTATCATACTTTACTGTATAGGCGAAAAGTAAATAACGTTTCAAAATTTATGATATTTAGGCTAACAATGCATTTTCTCTGGTATGTATTAATGAAGGCCATATAGGCTTCGAGAAAGACGAAAGACAACACTTCTTTGCCGGCAACATTATTCCAAAATATTACAGCTCCCACAATTATTGTAGCGCCTAAAAGATGCGATCTTTTACGGTAAACCATTTTATATGGATTTTCGCGTGAAACGGGAACAAAGTAAGAAAGACAACCATAAAGAACAGCCATTCAGCGCACGGGACGCTACTCCCGTTTATGGTTATTTAGTTTTCACTGCAATTTTACAACTGTTTTAGCAAACAGAGGACACTAGTCAGGGTAGCATAGAAAAATCAAATGAGGATTTTTGTATGTCGCAATGTCGACAAATCTGCTGAATTGGCGAATTATTATGATCATTGTGTTCATTACAAAGTTAAATTTTGGTCTAGACTCGATATAAGATTTTTCCGCTCGTATCTGGAGAAATAGCTGAAATTATGCCTATATTTCTCAGAAATATCGCTTGCCATGATTTCTTTCTTTAATTTTCCTCACTTCCGGTCATAATAAAAGATTATTATTACTCTTTTCCCCTTAGTCAAACTTCAATTTGAGCCGCATAGTGCCTCATTTGGGAAGTAAGAGAAATCCTATTTCTTTTAGCATAATATTCGAAAGATGCTTTATTGCAGCAAAAATTACACCATGATTTTTCCTCCCAATATTCCAAGAAATCAAATTGAGCTGACCAACAATATTTATAGCAATTGTGAAATAAAACGATGAAAATAAATCGTAAATCAAATGGAAGAATGCAATTCAATAAATAAGAAAATAAACAGCGAAATAAAAAATTAAACGAAAATAACTACTACGCATTTGCCAATAAAGTAATTGAATTGAGTGGAAAGCAGCTTTCGAATACGATTTAAATCTGTGTATAATATTCAATTTTCCGCTGCCGGCACGCAGCCACAGAGATGGCACAGCCAATTGAGAGAAAATGACAGCCAGCCAGCCAACGTAGCACAAGATTCAATGGGATTGATAGCAATTCCGTAAGTCAATTGCTTATATAGTAAAAGCCGACATGACCGACCAGTTGAAGAAGGAAACAACACACAACAGCTGCCGTTGTTAACTGATCTGCAAAAATGAAATAAAATCAAAAATTAAGCTGCGAGCATGTTCAGCTGGAAAATAACCGCTTGCGGTATGGAAGTTATTAATAAAAATTGCAAATGATAATGAATGACTATATCAGAGTTGCATATTTCATAGCTGCTACTGCAAGCAAAGGATCATGATGCAATTTAAAATGTGAGCTTTGATAAATTTTCGCATGCATATCTGGATATGTATGTAGATAAATCGTAAATATTTAAACCACAGTAAATACTTACTTACTGCTCCTACTCGCAGTGCATTGCATGTTTACATAATATATTTACATAACTGGGTAAGCATTTATATCATTTGAGTTGATTTCACGATTGGGCTGGAAGCACGTTAACTAATTTATGTGCCACAGTGACGGGCGTTTTTTTTATATTATTTAAAATCGTTTTATTGTATTTTTTTAGTCGCTAAAGTTACTTATATTCATTTTTTTTTCATTGATTGAACAGCAGATAAAAAAGTATAATTTACCCCTTCCCTTTATCAGCAATCGCTGAACTATTAAACTTTATTATCTTTTAAATCTATTTATTTTTTTATACACTCGACAAAATCTTAACCTGATTTTCAAAAAGTGGCTAATGGCCACAATAAAACAATTAAAAAATTGATTATCATGCTTTATGACATCGAAAATATTAAATGAAGAGCTATTAATATTATCTCGTTAGAAAAAATTGGTTCACTCCTTTTACTTAAAAAAATGTGAGTTTTTCATCAAAACTTTCAGTTTTTAAAGTAGAGCGATTTTCCAAAAGATATGTCAAAATTGAAAAACAATGAGCAGACAAGTAATGCAATAAAAATTAATCTAATGAAATGTCATTCAAAAAACTTACTTACTTACTTTTTTAATTGGAGCTATAACCGCTTAAGCGATTTTGGCCGAACTTCTTCTACAATTTGTGATGTGCGTCTTGATGTTGTAATACAAAATAAGGGGCCTACAGTTTTATGCCGACTCCGAGCGGCGAATGTTTTGGTTTTTTTTGTGAGGAGTTTTGCCTGCCGAGGGGTGACCGCTATTAGTAAAAACCTTTCTATAATTTAACTTTTGATGTTACTTGATCAGGCCAGGATTTGAACCCGGGACCCACCGAATGAAGTGCGCACACGCTATACACTCGGCTACGGTGGTCGGAAAAAACTATAACTTGATAAAAGAGAGCAGCAATGATACATTTAGATCTTTTTTAACGATATAAAATACACATTATCAACTGCATATAAAATGGCAAATTCAGTTTAGGTACCAAATAGCCAAAGACCGTAAAAGTTGCAAGTTTCATCGCCAAAGGTTACATTTAATTCGTAATTTTACCGATTATTTAAAATTTCGTGTTTTAGTTATACATATAGGTTGAAAAATATTTTTAAATACAAGACTAGAGCCAGGAGTAGTTTTTAGTCATATGCTGATGTGGTAATTTCTTTCAAAAAACAACTGAGAATATATCAAATATTTGTATATTGATATAAAGCCAGATGTACACTTATTGATACCATGTCAAATTTAGGATGATATAATTTATCATAGAGTAAAAACAAAGTACTCGGCAAGTTTCTGTTATTCAATAAAACTAACCTATATAAATAATTTAAATTAAGATGGCCTTCTGTGAAGAAAGCAATGGGCTATGGAAATATTGAATTTATTGCTGAAATAACATCTCTCTACCAATTTCAAACATAGCGTCTGGTAAGAATAATTAAACATTGCTATGAAGTCTTTTTTTTTTTTTGTTGTGATGAGCCTATGGAGTTTGTTGAAATAAATGATCAATCTTACTATTTTTACAATCGGAAGATATGAACGAGGTATTACAGAATCAATCTTCAAAAAAAGGGAAAAAAAAGCGAAAAGTATGCAATAAATTAAGAATATTAAAATACACTGATGTTGAAAGAAATTCAAAGGATTTTTTTGGAAACATTTCGAAATCTAAAAACATGGAATTTAAAAAATTTTTTAAAAATACTACCACATTTCGAACGAGGCTCAAAAGATGCGAAATAAATAACAATTTTTAAGAAAAAAAACTCAATTTCAATTTAGAAATCTACATTTTTTATTAAAAATTTAAAAGTTAAAAACAGGTTGCAATTTTGCATTATAAAAATGTTTTGAAAAACAAGAATTGCAAAAAGAAGTTTTCACATCGATAAAATCTTCAGAAAGTTATGGATATTTAAAAACGGTTTATCTTTTCAAAAACCGATATCTCGAAAACGACTTATCAAATGTGAGTACTAAAACATACAAAATTATGAAATAAACCGGAGATGTCAAAGCCAAAATGAGTCTGATTTGGAGCGCTATGTCCTATATGAATATAATAAGTAAATATTTTTTTTTAATTTTATAGGAAGTGTGAAACCTGTTTGAAAAGACGATTTTAATTATATAAATTTTGGAAATATGTTAAGAAATCTTTTGTTTAAATATTAAGGATAGTTTTTAGGTAGTTTAAAATGTTGAAATGTTAAATTCAATTAAGTTAAATTAATTATTAAAATGGTGTGGTCATTCGGACAGTGAATTAGGGTTGCCACTGGTTTACAAATTTTAGTTAAATAAAAAAGGTTATTTTTATAAGAAGTAAACTATTTATGAGTGTTGTAATAAATTTAAAGGTCTTAATTAAAATTAATTTATAAATAAACTGAATTATTGTGATATTGGTGTGAAATGAAATATTATGTAAAAAATTTTGAAAAGGTTTACCACCTGTGAAGAAAGTTATAATAAATACTATATTCATCAAAAATCAAACACAAAGCGATTTTAGCCTATTATCTGTTTTTTTTTTATATATATTTTTTGGTTGCAAAACAACTGCCTTTATTTATTAATAGAAAAAAATACATCTATGCCGAAAACATCGCATTGATTTTTGATAACTTCTTTTTGCTGTCGTTCTCACGCATTCTCTTGCATACAAAAAGAGATTTGAACGAACTTACTTTGTATGGAAATAATGTGTGACACCTTCAGTAAACAAAATTATCAAAAATCAACGGAAGTTTTTAATTACATGGGACTTCCACTTTGTTATACTATAGATATATTTACATATTCGATTAAAAATTTAAAAAATTTAAATTTTGCGATATTTTCAACTTGATATGTGGATTTATACCGTGTTAGTTATATGTTGAGCTAGACTTTTTTTGAATAATAACACACGTAAAATAAGCAAAAGAAGATTAGCCAAAACTGCTCAAAATATCGTGCCCGTATTTTTTTAAATAACTGTATGCATAAAAAGTTTTAGATTTTATTAATATTTCAAAAAAGTCCCTTCACACGTATTACTCAAAATCCAGCCAATCCACTACCACTTTCATACATATTAACTCAATTCTTTTCTTTTGTAAGTACGCCGAACATAAAATTAAAGAAATATCACCCTGCTGAACGTAAGCAATTACAATCGCATGTTTTAGTTCTATTTTTTTTTAGAAAACCAACTACCATCTACTCACAACGGTTAGTAATCAGTATAAACCCAGACTTATATTTTGAAACCACATACTTAAATTAAGTTGCCAAACACCCCATCACCTGCGAATTGTAAAATTTACATTGTCTATCTGCCAACGTTTTACAAAAAGGAAAGAAAGAACCAAAAGCACACACGTTGCATAAACTGTCTGTATCTTTGACAAAGTCATTGCAATTATCAACAAAGTAGTAGGCACCAATGCCAACATTGTCACAGGACGAGCATTTCTTAACAGCCTGAGTGAGAATTTGAGGTGGTAAATAAGTAATTGCATCCAGTATAAGATGATAGTGTAGATATGTGTGCAAATAAGTTCTGCGGGAAATGAAATTAGTTTTCAAGTAATTTACAAATTACTTCTTTTTTTTTAATGACAACTAATAGCCATTGCCTACAATGAACTGATTTATTTAACAAACCGTTGTCACAAGAAGCAGTGTGTATTGAAGTAGCATAAATAAAGTTCACAAAAGAGTTTATTTTTATGTATCATGTTGCTGTGAAATTTACTTGTTTTTTGTACACCCTGTATAATGCAAAACTTTTATTTGAAAATCGCTTTCATTGTGGTCTGTATGCACGTCTGTGTGTGGGTGCGATTTCATTTGTAATGGTGTTTGGGAATGGAATTTTTTCCACATGTCACGCACTTTAATGCAAGAAGTCGATCAATCAATTTGCCATCACCATGAACCAATTACCATAACCCACACTAGGAAAAATATAAATTAACAAATACAAATAAATGTATTTGTGTGTTTTTAAAATAAAAGTAACTGTGTCAGGAAATACCAAAAAATGAATTTGTTACTCTTTGAAAATAAATTCAATGAATCGCATAAGTTCTACAAAGACGGTTAGTTCGAAATGCAGCTGATTGAGATATTTTTTAAGAAACCAATTTTGAATATAAAAACTCACTTCTAGCTAACAATACTTAATAAAATATATTGCATATGTTTTCAGGAAACAATTTTAGATTTTCTAACTCCAATTTGGAAATATTATATCACTAAAAACAATCACCTGTACTTTGTTACGACCCAAAATTTATAGCATAAAAAATTGTATGTATTTGTGTACTGAAAAAATTTATTTAAAAAAAACTTGTGTTCAACTAAAAACAATTAAGGAATTAAACAATTTATCGTGTTTTAAGACTTTCGCCGCAATATTTCGAAAAATATTAAAAATTTACGAAGACTGGATCACAGATTTCAAAATTTTTTCAAAAATGCATTTATTTTTTAAATAAAAATAATTGTTTTCTAAATATTAAAAGAAAAACACTTGAGACGAGAAAACGGTGCAAACTTAAAAGTCACGCTTGAATTTGATTTTATATGTATACTTATGTTATACTTATGTATATGTACATACATATATAAAAGTCCCTGTGTCCATCTAGCTCACTTAATTTTTCCTTGCCACTCAATAAATTCTTCTTCTTTTCGCAGTAGTTATATTAGTTTATATAACGTATACATTAATTTTGCTTGCGTATTCTAGAAACAAAATATAATTTAACTTTATTTTTTACATCTACAACACAAAACTTCCATTAAAAAGTTGTTGTTATTTCTCCTTCGATCCATCAACATCTAGACTACTCTAAGTTACAGTTGCTCATCTAAAAGTGTACAGCCGTTATAAGATGATAAGTGATCAAAGCACTCAAACAAATATACATATATCTGGGTGGAAGAAAAACAGCTATTAAACAAATAAAGGAAATCAAATGGCGTTTATGAAATATTTACTAGTTATGGAGAAAACAATGCATCGTTTTATGTAGGTTTTTTAGTCATTTTGGAGAAATATATTGGACAAAGTTGCAGCAAAATAAGGAAGATGTTCTTTAGGGTCTTTTGTTTTTTTAATGTAATTTAACCATACGATTTTAAGATATTTTGAAAGCAACTTGGTATCTTGGTTTTCTTACGAATTCAACATTAAGCAGATTTATGTAGAACACTGAATATAACTATCACTTTTTGTACTGACATAGAAAACTGAGTATAACTTTTGTTTTTAGTACGGAATATACATATATATATATATATATAACTCCATAGACATGCACTTTAAATTCAGCGTTTCTAAGATAACACTGTGTTCATTAATTTTGACGTATATTCAGATTCACCGAATCAAATTATAATGCAGCATATTAATGTGGTCAGAGTATCCTTGAAGAAACTGCCTTTATATATTATATTTTACTTTGCAATACAGCTAAAATCATCCACGCCCGAAAGGAAATTTTAATACTTTTTATAACATTGTTCGTTTCAAATATGAAATGGGTATAGATAGGAAAGTAGGGCGCAGTGTGGCGAAGTCGCTATAAAATTTTACTAATATGTTCAACTTAATCAGTTATAAGGAAAAAATATATGAAGTAGAAAGTGGCAAAAAAAATTGTACTGTCGTCAATAGGAAGATTAAATTTCGTGTGCCCAGCTATTACTTATACTATTGGTCTGAGAAAGGAGCGATATAGACAAATGAGACCTTTGGATTGTCTCACATCAGCCTTTGTTCAAACTTGTGCGGTGGTCTGACAGGTGGGTCGTATGGCCCACCTCGTATATACCTCCACGATGAGTTCAGTTCAGAATCGACCACGAATGCATAGAGACCCGCTCAACCATGATGGAATATTTTGGCGTTTTCGGATTTAGAAACCTTCTGCGTCACATGAACACTTTGGGTATTATTCCTTTAGATTTTAGGGATTTAATAGCTTCTTTGCTGTCAAAGTATACAGCGACATGGTGGGTTAGGGCGGGTTCTATGGAGTGAATTTCACTGCCTACTGTTCCGCAAAGATTTGTATAGGCTCAGTCGAGAATCAAAGTTACTTGTTCGAAATCTGCCAAGCCATTCCGTAAGGATGAGTGACGCCTGAGCTGACTAAGAAATAGGCAGGAAAATCAGCACACTGGTTTGTTGACCTTAAATACACATTGATTTGTCCCTACCTCCTTACACATGTTTGGTTTTTCTCAAATGGGCGTCATGTTACGCGATACCAACGCGACCTTCGTTACGATATGTCAATACGTCCTTTGTTACGCAATGTAAAGAATCACTCTCATGCCGCTAAAGAAGTTTTACTTAAAAAAAACAAAAGAAATAAGTAGTGTGTATAAAAAACGGTTACTTACATATTACAGTTTGAAATCCATTTCAGTTCACTGTCATTTGACTAAATTAAATTTGCATAAGCGGTTTTTTTATTATTAGGAAAGGACTTTTATTTCGGACTAAAAAAAATTGACCAAATTTAACTGTTATTACTGTTCTTCTCCTTTTAATTGGCACTATAACCAATTATGCGGTTTTGGCCGATTAAGCGGTTTTGGCCGAACTTCTGCTACAATTTGTGGTGTGCGTCTTGATGTAGTAACACAAATTGTTACAGTTAATCGCCGACGCTGAATGGTGAATGATTTTACTGAGAATTTTTTTTTTCATGGCACAAAAAATAAAATGAAGGATTTTTCAATTATTATTGGACTTTTTTCAAAAAATTGAGAATATAAAAAGAATTCAGGATTCTTGTGCGGGAGATCAGGTGATCAAAAGATCATTAATAAATATCTTCTACATATACAATATTTAGCCCCGGAATTTTATTGCAGCAAAAAAATTTAAAAGTCATTTTTTTCTACCAAATACCAACCGCCTAGAAAAATGATGCCTTTCTTTTGTTCCGTGCTATAAGACCCATATCAATGATTGGCCGGTATCTTGTATTGCAGGCGAATTTTCGGTAGAAATTATTTAAGTAGCTCTTTCTGCTTGGTTTATCAGCTTGGAAAGGTAGATTTTAGTAGGCAAAGAGAAGAATTTTTATATTTTTTAGATATTTCTTTGTTAACAAGTTAGCATATATTTAAAAATAAAAACAAAATATTAATAAATTAATTTCTACTCATCCCTACGTTTTCTCTTGTTCTTATTTTTTTACAATTTGTTGTTATTGCTGTGATGTTTACACTAACCACTCAACACCTGTACTAGTATGTATAAGTATTTAGTTGTTTCCTATCACTATATCCTTCCTGACAGCTATCTTACCCCATTTGTTCCTCTTCCACCCCTGGTTACTGTCCTTCAGTCAATATACATTTCCTGCCTACTCGCAGCTCTTTCCACATCCTCTCCTCCACATTTCTATCTGTCACTGTTGTCACACCTTCTCCCTTATTTCACCCTTTCGCAAATCATATTATCAATGTGCATGTGTCTAAAGTATTTGCCTTCGTTACTTTGCTAAATTGTCTACATATTTTCTACTACTATTTTTCTAAACTTCCTGCCTCCTTCAGCTCACTTTACAATCCTCACCATCATTTACAAATTAAACATCCGTTTTCGTTAAGAAATCCATTTGTTTAATTGCTTAGCATGTTTAGAAAAATTACTTAAATGCAGCGGCAGTGGTGTGAAGGAGAAGTCATATAAATACAGACATAGCTTTTTGTCCAGTACATACATACAACAGAATTGCAAGAACATGTAAAGGCATGTGTTTATTTGCCGCAAACTCATTCGCTTCTAGTACAAATTACATTTGAAGTTGTAGCCTTGCTGTCCATCCATCAGCTATTTTTTGTTGCTTGTTGTAGTTACCTTCTTCATATTTTTCCTGCTTTGTTGCGGTTACACAATTTGTTTTTTGTTTTTTTTTTGTTTTTTTTTTTGTTGTTACAATAAAGTGTGAAAGTTGAAATTACTTTTTCTTTACATTTCTCTTCGTTTATGATTGAGTGTTGCACGTCGGTTCTGCTGCTTCTTACCTCCACGCAACTAATCTTCATCTTCTTCTTGTTCATTTGTGGCATTTATGTTTCGCACACTCTGTAGAAAAATTGTGTCGATTAGTTTTCCTTGCTGACATTAACTTCGATTAAATTTTTAGTTACCGAGATGCAGAGAGTATTTGAAGAAAATTGTATAAGTTCTGGTTTAAAAGAAAAGTTAAAGCAGTGTTCACATTGTTGCCCAGGAAAAACATAGTTCCAAATTGGTTTTTCATGCTGTCCATAAAAAATGTATCTTCAGAGAGATCGATATTGTTTAAGTATAGTCTTTACTAAGGAAGTTGCTATGAAACAAAAAGGGAGTATGGTTGTATTTAGTGCAGTGAATTGTTCACCAAAATATTTGTTTTCCAAGGCATATAATACCTAGGTTTAACTGCTGAGAGGAAAGGTAAAATAACTGGGAATGCTCACCAAAGTTTAAGATAACATATTTATTGATTTATCTCCTGTTGGAGCATACAACGTCTTCAATTGGCTGGTTTAGAGCAAGTTTTTAACGACTGTGTCATTATCAGAAGGTCGTGGACGTTGCCCGACAGTAAGCAGATACCGTCGGCTTAAGCCAAGTGGCTGCTAGTTTGCCACTGAATTTCGCTAGAACAGCGATCGGGGTTGAAAGAGTCTTTGATGACATCAGCGATGATAATAAGGAACATAGTGTGCAGGGCTGCCCAATTGAATTAGCTATTTGCAATATCAAACTCCTTTCCAAAATCAGCAAACAGAAAGCGATGTTTAGATTTATACTCCACGCCTGCTCGATAATTAACCTGAGCGTGTTGATGTGATCTGCACACGAAAAACCACTACGAAACCTGCTTGGTGCTTCTCAATGGTAATTTTAAGATGCTGCTTAAGGCATCCGAGAATGGTTCAATGATTCGAGGTATGCACTTAGCTACGCCGGTAGAACGCAAATTCTTTCCAGTTTGTGGAATTTTTTTTTTAGGTACCTTTCTTAACGATAATTCCATCCTTATATTCACGAGGAAAAGCTGCTCGCTGCCAGGCAGCTTTAATGGCTGGTTGGAGTACCTCGGCTGCGAACGATGGATCTACTCAATAGAGCTCCGCAAGAATTCCGTAAACACCAGCGCCCTTACCCAGAGGCATTTGATTTATAATCGTAGTTATCTCACACAGTCTGGGATGATCCACTCTTATTCGGGTATTAGAAGTTGTTGGTCTATCGTCGAGACCACTGCGTGCTTGCTCGCGAGATACGATGTTGTAACGTTATAGTTAGGTTTCATCATTTGATCTTCTCCGAAAGGAGAAATGCCACATATTACATTTTACAACTGTTGACATACTTATATAAAAAAAAAAATGAAAAACTACTATTGGCACTTTCCTTTCATATATAAATTACTTTGGAGATAAAATCTAATAATATGGTTATTTATAAATCTTTACATCATTTTGAGTAACTGGTGGGACTCTCGTTATGCATCTGTTCAGAGTAGAAACAGTTTTGCTTACATATTTTACCTAATTTTTATATAGTAATTTTTTTAAGTAATGAATTATTAGAATTACTGAATTATAATCTCAAATTTTATAAAAATTCCTAGCATAGTAGTAACTTAGTACTCCCATCGCTTTATATAAATCACATACGCCAGATTTCCACAACTGGCAGAATAGTGAACTACTAGTATGGCAGTTATATATCTCCACATATTTGGATACGTGTATCTATGTATATAATTGAAAAAAAAAAAACTAAATGGCGGAAACACTTCTTATATTTTTCATATGCTCTAAATGAGATGACCAGTAATAGAGACGTTTGCCATTCGTGTCCTCTTGTGGAATTATCCAACCTATTGAACTACTATGCAATTCAGAGAGTGAGTGCTTACGCATTTTTAATACCAGGAAAAGTTTTCAACCCCATTTTTACAGAGCGGCTTTCGTACTGCCTTTGAAAACCTGTCTGCATATATTAGGTCTAGTAACTATGGTTTTATTGGACAATTATTCCTCAGATATATGTATCTTTACTATGTAAAGAAGACCTTAGGTCCATCTCATAAGATGCCTATGTAATAATTGTTGACCTACTTCGCCTAGTATGATTTACTTATGTGCTGTATTTCTGCAGAAACTACATATACTAACAGCCATCTAACAATGGGTTGATTGAGTTTTCTAATTTTATACAACAACTCGTGCAACCTTCAACCATCTAGCGGCTCTAATGAGTTTCGGTCAGTACGTCAAACAGAGAGAAAGCGGTTGCACTCTCTAATATTCTGTTCTACCGGAAGGATTTGTGCTCCCCTTGAGCCTGAGTAGTGCCAGCAGTGAAAGAACTTAAGCCGATCCTTTCGGTATATGCTCCTACGGGCTACCGTAGTTTATAGGTCTTAGTAATTACTAATTTAGGGGGATGATGTAGGTTTTAGCTTCCGAATCGTAAATTTCGGCAGTTTTGCTCTATGTAGATCCCCCTGAGTTGCAGATCGGCACGTCGCTAGTTCTTATTTATGTAATATCGTATTAATTAGAAATCGAGGCCAGCCTACTGCTAGACTCATCCATTAGTTTTAATATATTCACCTGCGATCTAGAAGTTGATTTAGATTTAATGTACTTATCTGATTCCTTTATTGGTAGCGTATCAGCCTGAACATCATTTGCACTGTCCAGTAGGTGGATGTATAGCCTAATACACCACATCTACTTCGGGCTAAAATCGGAAGGGGAAGAGAGTTGGCCTCATGGTATTCCCACTAATTTTTAAAAATACCAAACTTGGTTTTCTCTCGGTATAGGGAGTAAATCGTCTTCTATTTCCCTATGTAATAATTGACAACCGACTCTAATAAAAATTATACTGTCGCCCATAACCTTACGAAAATTCTCGACAGTTAACGCATCGTGGTCTATGCTTGGAATCCGGACTAAGAAACCCTGCCCACTATAAACCAGTTTTATTAGACCTCAGCTTGAAGTTTTGTGTCGAAACAAAAAATAACCGTGAATGTTTTCAGTTCCATTAGAAATGTCTGAACTCAACGCTATGATGCCAAAGTTTGAAGTGCGGTGAAAAAACGCCGAAAGTCAACTCTTCGAAAACTATTATTGGAATCCTTTGGGGAATCACTTTACGGAACGCAGTGAAACTTGAGTAAAGTGTTGTGATAAATAAAACACGAAGAATTAAGTCACGCTTTTTTAATGTTTCTGATTCAATACTTAGTTAGCTCGTTTAAAAAAGTATTATTATAAGCATAACTGTTACAATGAGGCTCTGCAATGTGTGGGAATAAAATTGAGTATTGAATGCAATGGCGTAATAGCAGGCTGCATAAAAAAAAAATATGTATAACCGCTTCATTCTCCCCCAAACTGTACCTCGCGCTCATTAGAGACAAAAAGGTAGAACTCGTCGTTTGTTTTGATGGTGGAAGCAGAGTTAAATAAAATTGTCCTCCATCTTCTCAACGAAACAGATATAAGTTACATTACCTGCACGTATTTGCAACAAAAATCACAGACCACTCACAACAAACTTTAACAAATTAAATAAATCCTAGCCGCAGGTCACATTTATTGCCAATCAGACCCAAAGACAAGCCACAGACTAACGACCCTTAAAGCTGGCTTCTACTCAAACTAACACACACATACCCACACATACCCACACAGATACACATGCCGTCCTGCAACCAACTCGAAATTCTACACAGTAATTCTCAATATTGTCGCCCGAAAAAGAGAAAACGAAAACATAAAAAAACTAGTGGATAAATTTTATTGCACTTTATCCGCAGGCAGCCGGCAGACAATTGCTGTTTGGCTGCTGAGTAGATTAATCTATTATCGATACGTGTGATCCTTATAAAAATTTATAACCCAAACGGAAAATGCAGTGGCACAGTGCAAGCGAAGGAAAAGGGAAAGTGACAGAGGCAGCCAAGCAGCTAAGCGGTTGAAAAATAGAATAACATTGGGGATTTTAATAGCAGAAGAGCAGGGCAATAACATACACACACACACACACACACATGCACACACGTGCACATAAACAACATTTGGAACTCTGGACAAGAGACAGTAATCGAGCCGAAAATGCCGCCGGACGAAATAATGCCAAATGTTTGTGGTGCACGACGTACAACGCCGCAAGGACACCAAAGGATAATGTGCAGCAGTGACTAAAAATTACTTGAGCAGCATGAGAGTTGCTATTTTTCTAGTTTTTTTCTCTTTTTTTTTACTAACTAAAATAAAATATTGTTGCACCAGCAACTGGGAGTGGTCGTCGAAAATTACACTTAAGTAGTTGAAAATCGTTTTCAATATTAGTATTTGCCGTTATCCTTTTGGGTGCAAACAGGGGATTTGCTGCCAAGCAACACAAACAAGCAAAAAAATGCCCTAAAATATTCAATACAAGTCGAAGCATATTGGAAAGGAAATCGACTATACCGGAAAAAGGGTTTGTACGTGGCAGACGAAAGGGATTTATTTCGTTTGCTCGCAGCGGTCAGCGGATTGAAAAATAAATGAAAGTGAGTGGTAAGAGCGAGTGGAAAGAGTTAAAAATAGAAAGCGTTGCTCTAAGAAGACGCAGCTGCATTTGATATTTGCCAATTGTTGCTACGACTATTGCTATTTTTGGCTATTCGCCAAAGTTCACAAAATATAGCGATTGCTTTCCGAGCCAAAGGGGAAGGGTTGAACACAAAAAATAGCAAATCATTTGTTGCGCGCGACCAAAATAGTAAAAGTGCATATATTTATTGGAGCGCAAGTACATATTTATATTTGGATAGACATATGTAACATGTACATACTATCGTTGAAAAAAAAAAACTTAATCAATTTTAATTTATAGACCTCTTTTTTTCTTATTCGTCCCTCCCTAGCTTATTATTTTGGTTTTCCAACAAATCGAACTACTTTACTAGGAAGGAGGGAACTCAAATTGTCAGCTAAGTTGGAACGGTTTATCGCCTTTTGACAAATATAGAAACAAATATGTAAACTGAAAACTTAACAGAGAACGGCCGCCGTAGCCGAGTGTGTAGCGTGTGCGCGCTTCATTCGGTGGGTCCCAGGTTCGAATCCAGCTCGGGGCAAGTAACATCAGAAAATTATAGAAAAAGTTTCTTCTAATAGCGGTCGCCCCTCGGCAGGCAATGGCAAACCTCCGAGTGTATTTCTGCCATGAAGAAAAACTTCTCACAAAAGACATCGCCGTCCGTTCGGGTTCGGCGTAAAACTGTAGGTCCCTCAATTTGTTTTACAACATCAAGACGCACACCACAAATTGTAGGAGAAGTCGGCCAAAATCGCTTAAGCGGTTATAGCGCCAATTAAGTAAGTAAGTAAGTAACAGAGAACATTAAGTTATTTACGTATGAGAAAATTAGTTTTAATTTGTTCTTATTGAGCAACTCTATTATAATTACAATTTTAGGGGCCTAAGATTGATATTCGAGTAGGCTGAAATTCCAGTTTTGTTTTTAAAAGACTCAAGCAGATGATAAAAAAATGAACGGAAATAGTGTTGCTCATATTTTAGCAAGCAATGAGCAAAATATCGCTCTTAATATACAATACATAGAACTTTCGTGGAATAAAAAAATTCTTGAACAAATTGCCCATAGCGCGTGTTCCTGAGGGTTAAAAAAAAGCTTAAAATTAATGTCAACAAAACCAAATATATGCTGATATCCTGAAGAAGATTTATTGTTCCAAATATAAAGTATATTAAGATTGGATGCTCCTGACATTCGAAATATACATATCATAAACAAATTACAACTATGATCCCATATAAGTCGGCACATGTAAATATTTCAATTAAAATATTATTTAAATGAAATATATCATAATAAAATATTGTTACACTACAATAATTCGAAAGCAGCTAATTTTCTTCAATTACTTTTTTCAAAATACTTTTATTTTAAAAGTTACTACTGGGATTCGTGACAAATAATATTTTTAAATTTCTCAATGATAATTTATTTACCTTGAAAAGATTCAGTTGAGAATAAAGCACAGCTGACTGCAAATTTTTCTTTCCTACGCTAAAAAATAAATACGCACACATTTGGAAAGCTCGAGAAATAGCTCAGTCATATAATTCAATAAAATGTAAGTAAATCGGTTTTCCACATTGCCAAATGTGGGCGGAGTAATATAATTAAATGAAAAAAAATCAGACCTCAAGTGCAAATAACTATGTAGAGGTTTGTAATAAAAATAAAAAGCGGATTCATTGGACAACTATAAACAGAAAAGGTGGTGGATTGGTGTTGCCGTAGAAAGAGTAACTGTGGTAGAACAGTAGCAGTAGACATTGAATGTATTATGGATGTTTGCCTGCACTTACAGCGAAATTGGAGGAGTTTATAGGGTGCCTGGAATTCAACGCTATGAAAAAAGATTAATAATAATACAATTTTCGCGTACACTGTATGCGCTAAAACGAATTCTTTCCAAGCATGCAAGGAGACTCCAAGCCCTGGAGTCTATAATTGAGTATATCAGCTATGTTGTTTGCTTGGGGCAAATCTAAAGTCACAAGAGACACAGTAAGCTAAAGACAGTAGCAGAGTCTAAGTCTGTGGAGTATTGAAAGGCGTGGTGCCGGCTTTTTTGTAAGAGCGGAATAGCGACAGAGATGGTGTTTTACACTTTCCAAATCCTCTTCATTCCTACAGCTGTGGCAAAAATCTTTTGTCGGAAAACCCTTTCTGGTACCGTGTAACCCCCTCAAGCAGTACCTAGTTATAATACCGGCCACTGAACTGATGGAGTAGCGGCCGATATTTGCTAGTGCCGTAGACCTTTTCACATCGATCTTAGGACACATTCGGTATCATTTCTTGCCAACTCCATTTATGCCACCGTGAGCTGACCTGGAAGACACGTGTAGAATTTCTGGGCCAACTCTTTCAGAACTTGCATCAAATCGATAGCGACCATTGAGGTGATACTATTTGAATTTCAGAACTTCATGGGGGCATGGCTATCATAATAGAGTTATTTGTCATAGAGACAGTACCGAATTCTTAAGCTTTCAAGTCAACGAGAAGGACGCTAAAGTAGTGGGGTAGACGGACGTTTAGATTTAGTAACGGTATCATGTCGTGTTTCCTAGCACCATGGGTTTAGGATTCTGAGCTTCTTCCATTTGTCCTTTTTGTTATACGTTTGGGAAACTTGTTGCCACGAACGAGTGCAGCGGTTTGGTTCAGATGTCATAGTCTCATTGCAGCTTGTCTGGAGCTTCCTCTATAGACTTGAAGCACCTTTGTGGAAGTGGAAGAGATAGCCCGCGTAACGAGAGTGGATGCTAATATTTGCACTCTTTCTATTCTCCTTCTGGATTCGTTTATGTAAGGGGGTCCTTCGTACGGTGACTTCAAAGAAGAGAATGGTTTACGTCAACGCCCTATACAATTTCTGGTTAAAAATGAACCATCGTTGCTTTGCTATCATATAGTGATATAATCGCTTTTCTGGACCGACCTTCAATGTTTTGATTCCCGTCAAAATTTATTTGAAAGCGTAGGCTCTACCCTATTCCGAGATGGTGAATTGAAGTATGACACTTTATATTTCCTAGTGAAAAGTACCATTTCAGTCGATACAAAGTCCATTCTCCCACAATATTGCTTTTACGCTTCAGGACTTTCTGCAATAGTTCGTTCAGAACCTGAAGATGTTCTCTTGTTGCTGTAAACTCTATTACTAGCCGTATTTAGGATTTAATTACGGACGCGTCTCCCATCTTTGAAATAATAACTCTATTAAGAGCGGAAGTATCTATACTTTTAGTAAGGTTTCGATGACGTCCTCTGGGTAGCCATCAGAGAAGACTCCATTTATGTCCAGAGAGATACAGAAATTAATGCTTTGAAAGCTAATGCTTATTCAATCTTAAAAAAGATTTTCTGATGAGCTATCTCCACTGAATTGCTTTTAGAGCTTACCGGTATAATCTATCTCCAGCTAGATACTGTCTTATGTTATCAAGGTTTTGAGAAGAAACGATGGGAAGCTTATGTGCCGAGTGACCAATGTTTTGCAAATTTTGTTGAACTATTGAGACACCATTGCAAACTATTGGAAAAACTTTAACTACTGGTCGCTTGTAGTATATACACCAAAGGTTTTTCTAACAATGTAGTGAACCCTTTCAATGTGCATTTGTGTCACCCTATTTACCTCCTTTCTGTGGCAGCATGTTAATATTTTCTTGTTTTTTATTTTCTATTTTTCACTTTTTCGACTGCATATGAGTAGCTAGCTGTTCAATTTATCAATTCGTTCGATTTCCTTTGCATCAACGTTTGGCAAATGGTGCAGAGTATCGCGGTTCCGGCAATTTCAAACGCCCCAAGGCAAGCGGCAGTAAACAAGCAAACAGACAAAAAAGGAACAGAAAAAAAATAAAGAGAAGCGTTGCTTTTGGTAGGTCGTTAGAGTATTTGTATGTGTGCGAAAAAAATTAATTCTGAAATGCAACAGTACAGGCAAACGCCAACATCAAGCTCTCTAAATTAAAGACGCTGAAGGAATACAAAAAATATTTAAAAAAGAAAAAAAAAAACAGAATGCAAAGCAAGTTACATATGCGAAGGCGTAATAAAGCGATTACTCCAAAGTAAATGGGAATGAAGTAGATAAAATTGGTTAAGATATCGGGAGATGGAGTCAATGGGAGATCGACAGTGAACTTCAATAAAACCCAAAGACAGTTAGCATATGTGAGGTCGCAACGCGAATGACAATGGGAGTAGAAGCAACAACTAAAATAAAAATGTAACTGCATGCTGATTTTTTCCTTTTTTTTTCGATAGTGACAAAACACTAAACAAGTAAAAGGCAAACGAACAGACGTGACAAAGTGAATTCAACACAAAATAAAATGCAGCTGAACGCACAGACTAGGCTTTGCATACATGGAAACATGTACATTATTTGCATGTGTTTTTTGTGCATTCTACCCATGCTGGGTATTGAGAAGCTACCCTGTTGGAAGTACAATTTAAATTCAAAAGCATTTTAAAAAGTACTTTATTAAGATAGCGATGCCCTAGTAGCTAGTCAGTTATCTGACTGTGCATTTGATTTCAACTACTGTAAAATATTTTTCTTTTTTATCTTGCATTTTTTCGACAGGGTGAAAAGATGGTGTATATTTATTTATTATTTATTTAAGTAGAAATAATTCAACAAAAATAAGTTTTCTTATAGAATAATATAGATATTTTAACAAAGATAATTTCAACGAATAAGAAAGAAAAAATTGAATAGTGATCTAGAGGGATGTCATTAGAGATATCGCATTTAATTATGGTGTGAATTAGAAGCATATGGTATGGGATATCGTATTTAATACTTACAAAATGACATCAGAAGGGGCATCATATTACGTTTCAGTTCTACTACTTATATGCATAATAAAGAAGGGTTATGAAGGAGTCTTGAGTCCTATGAGGGCTCTAGTTATGGGTACATTTGTTGCATAAAGAGTTCCTAAGAAGCTGGTATAAAAAGAAATTGAACTTATGAAGCGATCTAGCTTGAGTGTTGAAATAAATCCGCCCAAAAAGTGAGGGACAATCCACTACTCTACTACTACTACTAAATAAGGATAAAATGGATCTTCTATATTCCGAGAATTTTGAATTAATTAGAAGGCGTCTCGAGCAGTATGAGGTGACAGGGTCATGGAAACCGTTTGGATTCATTCAATTCGAACTATATGACATATAAAGCAATTTGCGTGTATAGGAACTTGAAAACTCTTCATTATTGCGTCTGACAAATACTACAATAACATAGCACTAGATTTAGAAATGGTATATTTAATGTAATTAATAAAAGTGAACTTTGTAACGAAGACAACATCCAGGTTTCAGTAACCGAATTCAACCGACAGTTAGAGATAAAATAAGATGTCCGTAAAGAAGGAAAACACTTGGCGAAAGTAATTTGAAAGCATTTCGCTATGCTCAAAGGCAACCGATAACTAGAACACCAGAAGAGAACTTTATCAAGATCACCTTGAAGTGCCAGAAAATCAAATGAATTTTTTATAATAGAATATCACTTTTGATTATCAGCGTAAAGTAAAAAATTAGCGGATGAAAAACAACTACTTATATCATTAATTATTATTTATTATTATTATTATTTATTAGATATATCAAAAAGCTTATATCTAAATATCAAAATGAGTACTAGCTGCCAGGGCTTACGACTCTATCATTAGGTGTGTATTACATTATTTTTGTGTTTTGTGTAAATCTGGTCTTGAGATCAAATGTCGTTTAATAAACTGCATAGTTTCAAAAAGTTATATATTTTGTTAATATTTTCTGTCGAGGGATTGCCAAGAAGTGCAGTCGGTTTAGAGTCCTTGAATCTCGATCCTGTGGTCTTGGAGACTTGGGCATTCGTCTAGGAGGTGGTCTATTGTGGAATCTGATCCGCACCACGGACATGTGTTTTTGGGTTTCCCTGTCAGGAGGTGTTGGTGTGTCAATAGAGTGTGCCCAATGCGTAACCGCATAAAAGTAGAAGTTTGGCTTCGAGTGTTGTCGCTTGGAAAACGAGGTTTTTGTCCTGTTGGGTTAAGTTTGATGTATCTGGATGAGAATTCCTTCCAGGACTTCTCTTTATCCTTTCGGATATAGGCTGCAATAGTACTATTTAGGTCGTGATTTTCGGATGTGGCAAAAGTAAGATATGGTAGTTTGTACATTTGTTTTGCTGCTTCATCTGCTGCCTCATTGCCTTCAATCCCAGTATGTCCCGGAACCCACAACTGGTTGATTTTTTTGTTATGAGTATGAAGTACTGCTTTAATGCTTTGCATTATACTGCTGGAATTGTTTACGCTTAAGATTCCCTGCAAACACGATAAACTGTCTGTGCATATAACGAATTTCCCTTTGTTTTGATTGCAAATGCTTCTGCTGTGAAGACAGAGGTTCCATCGAGAAGCCAACCACCTGATCTGAGTGAACATGTGTTGGACACTGCCGCGAACGGTGTAGTATTTTTAGTTTTTGAACTATTCTTGTAAATAAAGTTCCAGTTTTCTTGAGTATACTTTGAAAACTGTTCGCGAAATAGACCTCTGTATACTTCAGGACTAGTTGTGGACTTTCTATGCTGGTGGAGGCACATGTTAATAGCTGATTTATCAATGGTCCACCATGGATAACGTGGTGTCTTGTTACAAGTTTTTTGCGGCTCAATACCCAATTTTTTGCAGAATGCTACACAGCGTCGTACGGTGGAAATTTGTTTGTACCGCCGCTTGTGGCTAAAAACTTTTTTAAAACAATTAAATAAAACAGAATTTGTTATGTTTATTAAGCGGGGCACCAATTTTAATGTGGTTGCCTTAACCCTTTCTTCCGTAACCCTTTCTTCCTTTCTTCTTGTTGGCGAAGTTGGGAACGCGTTAAGACTGCGACGCACCGCCGTGTGGTATGGTGAATTTAGCTTTTGGATGATGCTTTTGGCACACCACCCGTAGATTGGCAGACCATAGTCAATTTTGGACAAAATTAGCGCTTTTGTTACATTTGTTAGTATGTTAGTGTGGATTTGGGATTTTTTTGATGTTAAGAATTTGATAATATTTAGTCTGGCAGCTAGTTGGTTTCTTAGATCTAAGCAATGCGATTTAAAGTTAAGCTTATTGTCAAAAATTATACCCAGAATTTGAAGACTTTGGAGTTGTTCTATATGTGTGTTTTTAAATGCTAAGTTAAGAGAAGGACAGTGATGTTTCTTGCAGATATGCAGTGTTTTGCATTTACTGATTGATAGTGATGCTCTAGAAGTGTTACCCCATCTGTCAATGTTGGTAAGAATTTTCGAAAATACTTCTTGGACGAGTGATAAGTCGGGAATTCTCGTGAAAATAATTAGATCATCCGCGTAAATTCCTTAGTCAATTTTGTTGTATTTTTCGCATATCTTGCTTACTTGGTCAAAGGCAATGATGAATAGTACTGTGGATAGAGGTGAACCCTGCGGGATTCCATTGTATAGCGGGTAATGTTGGGACAACTGGTTGAATTTTCTGACGCAAAAGTTACGTTTGGTCAAAAAAGGCTTTGATTATGCCAAAGATTTTTGGACCAACATTCCATTTTTGCAATTGCTCTAGTACCGTGTGTACTCCTACGCGATCAAACGCTTTTTCGAAGTCGGTAGCAAGGATTGTGGCATGACCTCGGGATGAAAGAGCATCGAACGCAAAGTGTTGAATTTGGAGTAGAATGTCCACAGTACTGAGACCTTTCCTGAATCCGGTTTGCTTTGGTGATAGTAAATTTTTCTGAGTTATGAACCAAGAGAGTCTGGAGGCTATTATTTTCTCAAATATTTTGGCTAAACAGGGGAGAAGGGATATTGGGCGGTAACTATTTACATTATCAACAGGTTTATTGGGTTTGAGTATTGGCACAACGACTGCATTGAGCCAAGTGTGGGGGTAGACGCCTTTATCAAACATTACGTTGTAGAGTTCTATTAATTTATGATATCATTTAGTAAACAGTACAAATAGCAAAGGATCCAAAAGACTACATTTTGGGATACCAGACGTGGTCTGTTCGAAAAATATGACTTTACCCAAGAGAGAATTACGGAGTGAAGGCTCAGGCACTCCAATTTCTTAACTGGGATACTATGAGAATGTTATACGGTCATCCCTTGTCCAAGATTGGTTATGAAAGAAACCGGTTTCGGCATTGTGCCATCCTCAGTATATTTTTTTGTCGTTACAATATACATAAACTCTTAAATGTTTTAATTTCCATCTATTTGATATTCGGATTTTCCAAACTGCTTTAAAACTAGTCTAATTACCCATTGCTTTTAAACCTGCCCGTTTCCAATAATTTAAAATTGCAGCCAATTTTATAGGAACTGTAAACTTTTTTTTTTCGTTAAAAAAAAACGCATTTTATTTGCAATTCAGTGTACAAATTTATAATAATTACATCAGTATTTCGAACATTAATGCTCGAAAGAAATATGAATGTCGATTTCTAATTACACTGCTTTCAAAAATTAAGTACAGGGGAAGTTGGTATGTACATACCTTCTGAGCTCAATACGCACTTTTTAAACTTTTTGTATGCTTAGAGTTTTGAGGTGACATTAATTCTGTGTGTGTGTGTGTTTTTTTTTTTTTTGTATTACTTCATTAATAATTTTGTATTCCTTAACTGCTAAGTGGATCATTGCGTATCGTGTGTGAAAAACAATCAATGCGCTTCACGACAAAAAAAACTTATAAGGATTGGTTAAAATATACTGAGTTACAGCTGGTCAAAGTTAAACTAAATTATTGCGATTCTTTTAGGTTCTCAATTTTATGCTAAAAAATGTTCTAAATAAAATACCCAAAATGTATAATATTTATGCTTATTTGTCAACATGAAAACAAACAATTTGGTTACACATTAACCAGTTTGTAAGTTTAATTTTCAGCCAGCAGTATACAAAGCTAATTGCTTTATACATGTATATTATGTAGAACTAACCATCACAACGGTTATAATTTCTGTAAAAAAGAAATCATGCATTAATCGTTAGTTTGTGAGTTTTATTTTTTCAATCGAGATTAACTGTTATTCTTGAATTTTTATTTCTTCGATTAAATTTGATCATTATTTTTTCGATCAAAATAATAACTATTTTCGGATTTTTATTTTTCCGATCATACTTGATCGATATTTTTTAATTTTTATTTTTTCGTTCAAATAAAAACGTTATTCTTGGATTTAAAATTTTTCAATCATATTTAATAGACGTTTTATGATTTTTTTATTCGATCATAAAACATATTATTGTCATCGCTGACAAATTTTTTTTAGTTTTGTTATGATCAAAGGATTGTAGATACAAAAATAACCATTATTTTTTATTGAAAACATAAAAAATTAAGAAAACATTGCGATCAAACGTGATCGGAAAAAATATCCAACAAAAATCTTCTAAATAAAAATAAGATCAGATTTGTATAAAATATGGCTATTTTCGAGTATTGATTTGGTTGAAACTCTGCGCAGTAGAAACTTTTACCAGCTCCACAATAAAAACTCCGATTACTCGTTATGAGTTTCGCCCAAGCAAGTTAGTATCAAGGAATCGGGGCTTAGTCATCTTCTTTTATGGGGAGATTCTTTTATTTCTTCAGCCTCAAAATGTAAGGTTC
This sequence comes from Anomoia purmunda, assembly GCA_951828415.1. Classification (NCBI taxonomy): domain Eukaryota; kingdom Metazoa; phylum Arthropoda; class Insecta; order Diptera; family Tephritidae; genus Anomoia; species Anomoia purmunda. The sequence continues at coordinate 94,000,025 of OX639996.1, forward strand.
ATATTTTTAACTATGAGGTTAGTTCAACGTCACACACTTTTACTCATTCTATCCATTTTGACGCTTCGGATGGAGCACAAAATATTGTTAATCATTATTTTTTTTTTCTTTTTTAAATAATTGCGTTTGTTGTTTTACAATTTATGTATATTTCAATTTTAATATTGAACTTTCTGATTGACGCCATACATGCCAAATAATAGTAAAGAAAAACTAAATGTCATATACATATTTACTTCAATTTGTTAAATACACAAAAACAAATGGCAAAGAATCTAAAAAAAAATACTTTTAACAAAAAAATTAAAAAAAACAGTTTTATTTCGAAGAGCAAGTTTTTATCTAAAAAAATAATAATTAATAAAATTAATTACATTTTTATAAGATATTCAAACATTATAATTTATTTTACCCCCTAAAAAATATAATAATACGCATATTTCTATATTTAGTAGAAGTTAGGTCAACATCATTAATTTAGCACACATTTGTTTCAGAGCAGTCGTCTTTTATCTACGTTTTTATATTGGCACATTTTTTAAACTGGGTGCTTTTTCCGACAGGGTATATATGCTGTGAATAATGGTGCACTAACCTTGGTGTTCATTTTCTTATTGCCATTTTTATTGTAATTTTTTTTATTTTTTTATTCCAACTACATATGTAGGTATATGTATGTATTCCTGTAAGTGCATGTATAACGTGTAACAATACGAACACATTAATAATGGTTGCATGATTTATTGATAACAAAAGCAATTCGTAAAGTGCGCCGCTGCCAAAGCACAGCTAGGCAGCCAGAACTCAAAGTGTGGTAGAAAAAATTGGAGGCGGCGCAGTTGCAAAACGGTGGGTGACAGGAAGTGACCGAAAATGGCGCTAACAACACAATAAAGTGAAAATGTAAAAAGCGGGATGCAAAATGACAATCAGCAAAAGCAATGAATTCGCAAATAAAATTATGCAATTTGAAATATTGTGAAAAAAAATCGAAAGTAAGTGCATACAAAGAAATTTTAAATTTAGCATTAATGTGCCTTTACCCATATCAACCAAGAAAGTCAGTTGAAAAAATTCAGCTTATTTGTAGAACCCATACACCATACACATAAATCATGAAAAAAATCATTTCAAAACTATTAATGTTTTATCGAAAATGTATTTATTTGGTAGAGCCTTGCGCAAAAGTTTCTCACAGTCTCCACTTAATATGTTAGGTGGGAACCATTCTTTCATTTTATGAAATGTTAATATTTTTCAGTTTAAGGACTGAGATGAACGTCTGGGTTTTCAGTCACTTTTTTCGAAACAAAAAAACATTCAAACTCATTGTTTTTAAATTTTGCCATATTTTTTATCAAATGCTCAATATTTTTTATCGAATATTTAAATGTTTACCGAAAGGAAAAAATCAAAATTTAACATCAGTTTGAACTTCAAACGGACTTTAACTTACTTTGAACTGTAACTGAGAAATCGGTCATTTGATTTCATCTTCATCGTAATCGAAGAAGACTAAGGTGCACTTGCGGAAAATCTATAGTGAAATTTAAAAAACAAAGCGATAAGTAACTCAGAGTTATAATTTTGATTTCATATCCCAGACATTGTCTTGCCTCAAATAAATCCAGTAACCAAGGTTATGTAAATTTTTGTTTGTCATTTTCGAAACGAAATAATTGCCTGAAGGCGAATTCATATACGGTATGAGCGAATGCTTATTTCTCTTTCCCAATTCGCTTGAGTTGTTTTGTTTATATATATATATGTACATACATATATGCGCAATATATGCGAATTCAAGTTTTGATATTTCACTCGCAAAATTACACAAACAAAATACATTGGTTCACTATAGATCTATAGATCCACCTTCTTCTGCTTTGCCTCTAATATCATGGCTTTCTCATCATTGTCGGAAACAAGCGATTGGTTTCTTATAGTTATACATTTTTTATTAAAAGCTCCCCCGAGAATCATAGGGCTTTTATCTTCACCCCTTTTAAGAGAACCAGCTCCTGTATAAATGTAAATAAAATGCAAATATTTTCTACATATGCTTAAAAATTTGATTATGAAGATGTATGTATATGTGTATTTTATTTATACAGCTTTAGGATTTCTTCGTTGTGATCTACGTTTTTGTTTCCGTATGTATTTTACGCAAGCGTCAAACAATTTTTTTTTACGAAAAACACCAACTCTTGCTATTTTTTGGCCGTGAATTGACGCTTGAATAATTCACAAACTAATTAAAGAAAATCGATTCTTAATTTTGTAATTTGTCACAACCATGGAGTACAAAACGAATAAAAACAAACGGAGAAAAAAGATAATAGTTTTTTATTTGGAGTTATCACTGAATAAATACAAGGCAAAAATCTTAGCCCATAGAATTCAAAATTTGGTATAGCTGAGATCACCTTATGTATTCTTGTGCCATTCACTGAACGAATTTCTATGTTTGACAATTAATAATGGCTATTTCTGACATTTAATATCAGCCTCCGCCATCTTTTATTTAACAGAATATTTTGAATGTATTCCTTCGTATATATTCGGACTGGCCGGTTGCATGTTCGTAAATTCTTCGAAAACCAGGCAACGATGGATTCAGCGATAGGCCTAAGCAGCTTATGTGCATCCACCAATGTAGCGCTGCCCAAACGTAAATTACAAAGAAGCTAAATGCAGTTTCGTTTCTTAATTGGATCAAATCAGGTCCTAGTATGCTTGAGTGCTTATGAGTGAGTTATGATTTACTCAGTTTGCAAATAGGTAACCAACAACAAAAATAGATACGAAAGCGATTTAGGTGTACAACTTTTCATTCTCTTTTTTTCATCCCCCCACTGATGCGCTGATTATCGAAGTAATAGTAGCAATGCTTTGCTCAATGTAAATAATTTGAAAAATTCTCAACGCAAATATCTCGTAAGTGGTTAAAAGAATCCTAAATCTGACAAGTTTGTGCAAAAAGTCAAACCACGCTCTTAAGTTGATATGGTAAGTAAAAATAGACTTATAATTTGACCTAAACAAAGGCTTACTCGTTTTCTATCGCTTTGCATCGTTGTCCATAGGTTGCCTTCTTTCTTATTCTCTCTATCTCTATGTTAAATTTTTCCACTTAAATTTGCAACGAAAGAACTTTAAAGATTTTACTCTCAATTCAGTCGTACGTAGATAATCTGGTAGATACTTGTAATGACGTTGAGCAGGAAATGTTTTATATGTCAATAACAAATCAATATATTGCCCAAGTTATGTATCTGTTGAATTTCTGAAAAATTTTCACCAATATATACATATTTTTTCGATTACTTTCTTAAGCAAATATCTACTTAATATTCTGTCCTGGTCTGCGACTGTGTTTCACTTAAAAAAAATTTTAGAGGTTGAGGGGCAAGCTTTATTTAAAAACTTGAAAAAATAACTCTTTTTAAATAAGAGTTGAAACAACTACAAGTATTAAAAATATGAATTCAGTTAATGTATATTTACAACTAAATACACAAAGTTGCTTAACCTTCATCCCAGTTTGCCAATAATTACTTCAACGTATTGCTTTATCGGTGGATTATTATGAACTTAAACTTCTTGATAATTCCTATCTAATGAATACTTTTTGAAAAATTTGAAATTCGTTGCAAAATTATTATTAGTTTGCGAAATATTTTAAAACTTACGATTCTTACTTTCATGTGTGACTTTGCACAAATAACGCACTGCTATATATTTTTCTATAGAAATTGGCTTGTACTTTTAATACATTACCATTTGGAGAAAATGCAAGTTTTAGTATGGTTTACAATTCTTGTTATTGGTTTGCTTTGAAACCTGCTATCTATGAAGAATCCAACAGTACTTAGGAAAACTAAGTGGTGGTGCAACAGAAAAAAAGTGAACGTGTGGTTCTTGATTTGGTTCGTGGGCTTAAGGGCCATAACATTACGATGAACAATTTTTCCTGTCTTATAAGCTGTATACAAATTTATCGTCTCAAGGTCGGGCAATGGTGTACGCAATGCGAAAAACGAAAGGACCATTTCCCCAAAAATTTTACAGAAAGCTCCCATTGTTCCCATCAATATCTGCATTCACCGAAAACAGAACCCTTGTATCATACGTCAGCATAGCTACTTCGAATGCAGTGCAATCGGGTAGAAAAATATTGCCAGAAAGTATCTCGCTTGGACCGAACGTACAATTTTTTGCAGATGCATTTGACAAAATGATGTCTTGTTACAGCTGTTAAAGAAAAAGAAATCGACAGCCGCTATCTGTATTCGCAAACTTCAGTTTCGAACGCGTTCATTATCTTCAAAAATATGGACCCAAATTGGCAAACAAAAAAACATTCATATTCATATATATTCGTATTCATGGTTTGAAGTAAAAATATACGCTGAGACTATTGTTTACTTGTTTCAATTACCTTTTCATCTACCACCGAAAAAATTGTACAGTAAGCGAATTTTTGCTGCCAAAAAGGGACTGATCATGTTTGTTTCAGTAATCTCATTTAATTATTATTAGGTTTCATTTAGAGCTAAAAGCATTAAAGTGTGGAAACTTTGAATCAGTGGAAGAAAATGGAAAAGAAGATAATTTCGGGCAATAAATATCGCCGTTGAGTCGAATTGGGCAGTAAATAGGATTTTTAGAAATGTTTCGATTAAAACGTCGCTACCGAGTTTACTCTTCGTTTTGCTTAAGCTAATTAATATCAAGTAGAAAATATAACAATAATAATAGTTTGACGCTCACTTCACGCTGCTCGGTGTTTGCGCGAAATTCTCTGACATTTTGTGGTGGGGGTCTTGACGTTGTACCACAAACTGATTGACCTAAAGTTTCTGTGGAAGTTTCCTCGCCGTAAAAATGCACTAGGTGGAGTACACACACACACACTCGACTACGGCAGCGACATGTAAAGTAAGAACAACTTCGGCGGGCTAAAAACTTGGTACCGGATTCATAAACTCACCATTCAATCGTTATGGGGCTTGCTTAGCAATTATTTTTTTTTTAAATAGCTGTGTTGATGTTAAAAATTTCAGTGGACGATTCCCGCTTTGTCTTTTTAACTAATTTTATGTACAAGCGCAATTTAAGCACAAAGACATTCTAATAATATAAAGTTATAAAAATTAACAGTAAGTAAAGGACTGTTAGTTCCCAAAAAATTTACTATACCTATGGACCATGAATAATGCTTTCCCGTGTTCAGACTAGATACCACACCCAACTTTGCCTATGAAGTCAAATAGGCTCCTATGTATATTGATATTTGATATTTTCTTCAATGTTCAATTCTAAATTTGAACCAATTTACTGAAAAAAAAACAGCAATCCTTGCAAATATTGCGGTCCATAAATTGGAGTGTATCGGACTTTTCCAGTTGTCTTCTGCAAAAAATTCTCGAATATTTGGGCATGGCAGATGTTTTGAAACTTCTTTTAATTTTTTGGGCCACAAAAGTGCCTTCTCTCTGTAAGCAACAAGAACTGAGCCGTTCCGAAATATATGATTAACAAACACTTGGGAAACTTGCAGTTTCGGAACGACAGATTTTTCAATCACGGATGTTTTGACATCTTCGTGAAATAGTGGTAAATTAGTTGTACTATTATAATGTTTTGCTTCCTTTTTATCTTTTTTATTAAAGAGAAAAAGTTATGATCCCTTTTTATATATTTCGTAAGTTTTTCAGGCAATATCATATTCACCAGCCATTCCGTATGAATTTCTGAAATTGCTTAGCGCTACGAAACAATAGCCTTATTCTTTTCGACATACATATATTAGCGAGTGGCGAATCGATGAAGCATCTGGCATATGGTGCAAATGAATATGCACCAAAAGTTCAAGTACGTCCGCGCACATGATCGTCAATTATGTGCAGCTTAAAACTGGTCTAATTTCTGCAGAATTGAGTGCAATGACTTCGACCGATCACCGTACTCGCGATCGTCGATCGTTGTTGTTCCTTGTACACACAAATTTGTTCGGACGCGAGCAGAGCTTAGGCATCGCGAGCAGAAGAGGTGGCGAATCGAATCCCTATCAAGAGAACTTACCAATCTTGCTGGAAGTGGTTGTTTGGTTTAATAAACGCATACATATCTAGATAGTTAGTTAGTCAACAAGTATTGCACATGTGTACTTAATGAAGATTGACATATTTTTCACTCAGTTGAAAAAATTCGACTTCATTTTTTCCGAACACTTTTTTTCTTCGGTAGTACAGACTTTTTTCTATTTTCTTTGTGACTTAATTAATACGGATGGTTTAGTAGTAATGGAAACAGAATCAAATTGCAATACTAACAATATTCTCTATATATAAATCAAAACAAGGAACACGCGATTTCTGGGGGGAAAATTTGCCCAAACAGAGTCAAGGGCTATACATTCCTGTTTTTTAGCCTATGCAATACAAAGTCCTGATCTACGTACATACATATAATTACTTATAACCCTAACCTTAATTAACTTCAAAAAGACAATCCTGGATCCGATTTTGAATAAAATGGATTTTCATTACGAAGATAATAATGAACAAAGTTGCATTTTCAGCTTTTGTCGTACGTTTCGCTGAACTTTTAACTAATTTAAAAATAGTGTGAAAAGTAAATAAACTGCAATTATAAAGTTCTGAATATACAGGGTCAGACTATTTAATAGGGTCATGAAATTTTTAAATGTTTTAACTATTTTTCTTTTGTTTATTAATTTATTAATTTTTTATGAAAGTATAGCTCATTATAAAAAAAAACACTGTATAAATCCATATTTCAAACTTTGTAGGAAAAATCGGAAAATGCAACAAAATTTCATAATTTTTTTTAAGTTTCTAGTTAGAATTTTTTATAAAAATTCGACGAATGCATGTAGTTTTATTGGCCAATAAATTTTAGCTCCTATTAGCTAAAAATTTTTGATATTTTTTTTTACCGCCAGTGTCACGCATTTTCTTCCATACAAAACACGTTCGACAAATTTTTGTTTTGTATGGGAGAAATTCAGTGACACCGGCAGTAAAAAAATTATCAAAAATCACCGGAAATTTTCACCTAATTGAAACTGCACAGTATTGTACTCAAATCTAAAGGACTATAAAACTGCGTACCAGAATTGTTTTACACACTCTGATTAAAAAGTTTTACAATTCAGATAACACTTTGAAGAATTTTTACAGTTTTTGCAGAAATTTGGATCTAGTATACAGTTTCCATTAGGAAATGATACGTTTATAAAACAAATAATCAACATTAAACAAGTAGAAAAACAAATTGTAAAAACTTGTCAAAGTGACCCTATTAAATTGTCCGACACTGTTTGTACATAGATTCCTATTTTCGTATTTGCACGTATTATATTTAAATTGTTTCCTATGCTCCAAAAATTATGGGATTCAATTTATTTTAACAGCGGAATATTTGAATGAAGGTTTAAAGGTGGATTTTGAATTACATTTTTTTTTTTTTCAATTTATTTCCACTCTACCTTAAATATTTGCACGACTGCCGCTATTTCTACTGTCAACATGAAAAGTGTTTAGTGGTTTTAGTGATATATTTCAAACTGGATTTTATGCGATTTTATGGTATTTTCGGTTCTATTCAATATATCATCGGCAAAATGTTGGGCCTTTGCTGCGCTGCGGAGAGTTATTGTGAAAATTGATATATTTGATATAGATGCGCATGCATTTGCATGTGTGTGTGTTACTTTATTTTACAGCCTCACTCCGCCCACTCCCTCCAACGCATGTTCAATATTCAAATATTGCAAAACTGCATTGACATGTTTGCGCATTTTATGAGCGCCAGCGGCTATTTGTGATGACCAACATTGATTGTTGCAACATTGTTTGCATGTTTCATGCTGTTGTTGTTGTTGTTGTTGTTGTTGTTGTTGCAGCAACATGATTTAGATTTTATTTGTATTTCTCAGTTGCAAACAAGGTTGTAAACGAAATTAATTTTCCATGTAATAAATGAATGTAAAAATATATTTTGTGTAAAAAAAAAATATAACCAGATATTTTTGCTAGCCAAAAATCGAAATGCAATAACGTTGCCAAAGCGAATTGCTGCAATTTGTGTTTACCTTCAACTTGTATCTGTTATTAAAAAGTAATCAAAAGAATTGTAATAATAAAAATATTATAGGCGCGCCCGCATACATACAAACGAAAATAACTGTATATGTACATGTATGAATGTAAATATAAAAGCGATTTAAAATAAATTAAAAAATTCCGTTCACTTGCAAATGTAAATACAATATGGAGACAAAGTAAAGTGAAATTGAGAAGTGATGCATGTTTGTGAAAAATATACATATATCTATAAAAAAATACATACCTTATACGCGTGCTTAATTCAAATGTGGCATAAATTAAAATTGACCAATTTCCACTTCATATAGTACTAAAAACGCGCTCTTTTCATCTAGCACTTAGTTGCCGACAAAAGTTGAAGCAAAACTTTGTTGTAATACGAAACTCAAATACATTTCCTATATTCTCATACGATTAACACTAAAATTTATTTTGTTTTAATTGCTTTTGACAATCATCAGCCATTTTGACTTCATGCAATTATTAAGAATAAGTAAATCTGTACAAATATAAAATCAAATTGGAAATCACAGAAAAAGCAGATGGCTGGAGGAAAATACCGAAGTACTGCACTTATG